>CAUYLG010032000.1:0-73001 GCA_963573385.1 Cacajao melanocephalus
GGCGCGCCTTTTTTTTCCATCTTCGGGCCTCGTTTTTTCTCGTGGGGGGGGGGGGGGGGGGGGGGGGGGGGCGCCCACAACACTCATTCTGCCTATGGGCTGTTTCACTGTTTTCAGTTCCCTTTCCCTCTGCGGGGAGGGTAGATCTGTCCAGCCGGCTTTCTGGCTTTTGCATCAGCCAGTGCTTCCACCTAGATCTAGGTCTATGCTGACAGCCCCCAGCTCTGGCCAAAGTTGCTGTTCTGCCCTGTTCAGGCAGCTCACTGAGGCATTTCAGCCTGGTGATGATCTCCTGTTCTGTGGGTTGTAGGGGGCTTGGGTGGAGTGCTGTATCTGAACCAAAGTCTCAGAGCAGGAGATCCCCCGGTCCTCCAGTCAGTTGCATGCACCTTGTGGGTGGGGCAGTGCCTCGTCTTGCCTCAACTTGCCCTATTTTGTTTATACCCACTGTCCAACAAGACCCACAAAATGAACCTGGTACCTCGTTTGGAATTGTGTAGACCACTCAGTTTCTGGGTCTCTCTCACTGGGAGCTGCTTTCTGGAGCAGCCTCTTATTCAGCCATCTTGGAATCTCCCATGGAATTATTGAATTTTATTAACACTAATTATACCTTGTATCTATGAAGCACATTAGATTTTTATAAAATCTAGTTGTTTACTTAATAACTGGTCCAGGAAACACCTGTAAACTAGGCTTTTTCTTTTTCTTTTGAAATTGCTTTGGTTTTTTTCAGTCATAAAATGAATACATATACAGGAGGGTACTATATTAAATATTTACTTTTTTTCTTTTAGTGAAGAGAGAGCCAGGCGCTACATTGCCATGGTCATTCTTGGGAGAATGATTCACTTTTGAGGCAAGAATGTGGCTTCCTTTCCCAAAATGGATGTAGAGGTCTATCACCAGAGGCAATTGGTTCTCCTTGTCAGGGAAATAAGCTTCACAAATCTTTTGTCTCTGCTGTAGTAATCTGGATTATCTCAAAGAGTTCAGGGAAGGAGGGAAGAGAGTTCACGGAAAGAGTCCAGGGTGGAGGAGAAGACTGCATTACTGGCAGACAGATGATTGAGCCACTACCTCTGGCATAGCACTCCTTGGTGGGGTTGCTTTTTGGCTCTGGATGGAGCTGAGCTAGCTAAGCTTGTAGGTCTCTGGCCTGAAAACCTAGGAACATTACAGCCACAAGCTTGGCATTGAGGGAGTGGAAGCCCTATCCTTTGAGAATGAGAAAGCACATGAATGGCCCATGCAAGGGACCTGAATCAGTAGCAGCCTAGTGACATTTCCATAATTCTTTGTCATGGATCAGCAAACTTTGTGGAAAGATGCAGATAATAAATATTTTGGGCTTCGTGGACCACATAATCTCTATTGTACCTACACAGCTTTGCCCCTGCCATATGCATTGAGCCATAGGTGATTTGCAATGGCATGGATGTTACTATGTTCCAAAAAAAAAAAAATTTACAAAAATAGTTAGTGGGCTGCATTCAGTCTGTGGGTCATGGTTTGCTGACACCTGGCTTGGGATATTACCAGAAGTAGAATTGCTATGTCAATGTGTACACACTTTTCTACATGTTATCAAGTCACCCTCCAGAAGCATAACTGAATTGAATCCTTACCATCTGCACAAACATACTTGTTTTCCTCCATCATCCTCAATACTAGGTATTTTAATTTTTTTTTTTAAAAGGCTGGGTTTGGTGGCTCATGACTATAATCCCAGCACTCTGGGAGGCCGAAGCAGGTGGATCACCTGAGGTCAGGAGTTTGAGACCAGCCTGGCCAACATGATGAAACCCCATCTCTACTAAAAATACAAAAATTAGCTGGAAATTGCTTGAACCTGGGAGATGGAGGTTGCAGTGAGTAGAGATCATGCCACTGCACTTCTGCCTGGATGTCAGAGTGAGACTCCGTCTAAAAAAAAAAAAAAAAAAAAAAAGGAAAGCATTTGTATTTTAATTTTGCAAAAGAAAAATGCAAAACATAAACCAAAATGTTAGTTTTCTTCTCACTGAAGTCCACAAAGCAAGAAATGAACAAATTTGTGGTTACTATCTGGAACTTATGAATTCAAATCATGTTACTATATTTGGCGTGAAGGGCCTCTGCAACATGACGATGGGTTGTGTGTGGGGAGGGTACCTACAGTGGAGGGAGAGGACAGAAAATGTCACAAAGACTGTGGTGGAAAAGAACTTTTGGCTTCTTTATGATTGAATGGGCATGTGTGGCTGATCAAGGTACTCCCAGCAGATGAGCTACTTGGGATCCCCAATACCAATGGTCTACCTAAGGTGAATCCTCTAGGATGTTATATGACCTATGTAGAATAAATTTTGCAAGAGAAATATGTTGGTTTAAATTTAGGTGTCCCTTCCTTCTACTGTATATCTTCCAAATAGGACCCAGGCATCAGAAAGAAGAAAACTCATTTGGGGTTTTTAGGCTGAACTCTTTGGAATCTTCCGTGATTTAACTCTTAGAGCACTGGGCAGTGAGGGCAATCAAAAGGTCTGGATGGCACTGATGACTTCAGGTGGCCAAGGATTGGTTGGATTACTGGGGCCTCTCAAATCACATTTCACAGGGAACAATCCCATGGGGAGTGATTCGGAATTAGGTTCACCAACCTATTTTGAGAAGAGTTGGTTTGGTCCAGCCAACATTTTGAAGTACTCACAATGCCAGGTTCTGTGCTTCATTCTTGGAATATAGATATGAACCAGAAATTAATCCTGGTGCCAAAGAATTTCACACTGTAGAGACAGATATGGGCAATTACGAAAACATATTCTAAATATTGTCTGATAAAGTTTTTAATGGAGGAGATCACAGGATGCTACCAAGGCAAAGAGAAAAAAATCCCTAACCTAGATGGTTGGGATTAGGGAAGGTTTCTCCTAGGGGACACAAGAGCTTAAGTTTCCTTGATGAAGGTGTGATATATATTTCAACGTGAAGGCATAAAATTAAATGATACATATAAGAGAACAGAAGAAGTTTTGTGTTGCAAGAGAAGTAACGTGAAAGTTAGGGGATAGCAAGAGATGTCAGTTATGAAAGGCTGGTCAAAGTCTTTATTCTTTGGAAGCCATTGAAAGGTTTTCTACAGCGGAGTGACAAGATGAGATTCATGTTTCACGAAGACGTTTTTGGCTTTATGTTGGAGGATGAATAGGTGGTGAAACCAGAGACAGAGATACTAGTTGGGAGGCAAGTTCAGTAGTTCACATGAGAGGTAGTGTTGGCTGAATTAGGCAAATGGCAATGGAGAAGGGAAAGGGATCTATGGAATCAATATTCATCGGTAAAGCTGGCAAGATTGGGCATGGGTTGCATATGGAAAGTGAAAGAGAGAATAATTCCCAAGAGTCTGATCTGAGTACTGGGTAGTTGGGCAGGGATTGGGGGTGGGGGCATTCCTTGATACTGGAACAATGGAGGAGGTAGAGATGATGAGTTTGGAAAGCAGAAGAGAGACTTCAACCAGGAACTTCTGGGCTTGGAATCAGGTTCCTGGATTCTGACAAACTGTGCTGACTAGGGGCAAATCACTCTCCCTCTTTAGCTTTAGTTTCTCATTTTACCATGAAAGCATCAGACTGAAGAGAGATTCCCAAACATGTGCCTGTGGTCACACAATTGTAGACTCTGATTTACTAAGTCTGGTGTGCAGTCCAAGAATCAGTATTTTCAAAAGTTTCCCAGGTGATGCTGTTGTCCAACAGGTTTCAAGCCCTGTGAAGCAGGAGATCCTTGAGGTTCTTACAGCTCAAGCATCTCTGAATGCATGTTTCTCCTAGCTCTTGCTCCTTCCTGCTGACACTGCAGATATGAGGGGGCATCTAATATCCAGTGCAGCCTTCACAGACACTACCATGCACGCCAGTATCCACAGTATGTCTCTGTCCCTCCACCCCTTCCTCCACTCATCACACAAATTGGGAAGGCAGAAAAAGCCAAGAGTATTACCCTTTACATAACTGGCACCAAGGCAACTCCCTGCCATGTTTTTCCTTTCCAAAGACATATGGTTAATTTCTCATCAGGTTATTGTATAATACACCACTTCTGTAGCTCATTGGGATGGAGGGTTAGTGATTTTGTTCCAAGTGTGGTGGTAAATGCATTTTTTTAAAGGCCTTCCCTAAACTTGAAGTTTTAGTAGACAGAACACATCCAAGAATTGATCATTTATCTTCCACATGTGCCGGGAGGACACGTTACTTATCTTCTCTCTTGGTGCTTCCACTGATCCCACTTCCTGCTGTGGATGAGTTCAGCAGACATGGCATGTAGACACATGGGGAAAAGTCATCAACACATCTGAAAAATTAATAATGGTTTGGCCATCAACAGAGAAGCTTTAGGTGTTACTTCTCACAACCTACAAACAGCATTAGTTACACTGAAATCTCCAGGCTGGATCAAGAAGAGGATCCCCTTTCACCACACATAAAGGCTTTTGGCTGGAGTGAAACAGCACAGGTCTTTCCCTCACTGCAAGGCTATGATCAGTTCTTGGCCTCCAAACACAAAAGGGATGTGGAAATCTGGTGGGAACCATAAAGGCCTGGAATATAAGACTTATGTGCACAGATGAAAGGCAGCAGACTTGTTCTGCTGGGAGGAACTGTAGGATGGCTTAATTATAACCTCCTGGTGTATAGCGAGTTCTTGATCTCTTGATGAGGTAAACTCACTGCCGGATCACAAGTTGGGAACTGCAGCAGGGACTTAACCTATTTATGTTTTATTTTTCCATGGTCTTTGGGATGCAGCTCTGCATAAAGTGGCGGCTGAGGAAACTGATTCAGAAACTGCATTTCCAGATCCTTTTACAGCAGAAAGAGCTTAACTTTGGAGTCATTCAAGCCTGAGTTTGAATTCCAATTACACAAATTACAAACTGTAACTTTGGATATTTCAACTGCGTACATTGTAATTTTCTTAACTATAAAATAAGGTTAAAATACTGACCACATAGGGCTATTTTGGGGAATGAGAGAGAGAGAGAGAGAGAGGGAGAGAGAGAGAAAGAGAGAGTAGTCTCATATACCTATTACAGAGCCTGGTAAGTTCTTTAAGTATTTCAGAGTGAAAGATTAAATAAAGCTATGGAGAATTCTGGAAGACAGGTTAGGGTGATTTGACATCTAAATTTGCCTTGGATAGTGCTACCTTAAGAATTCAGTAGACATGCAAAGGAATCCCAGATTGAAAAGACAAGGTGATTTCCCTGTAGCCTCAGAATAACTTGAGCTACGTGGTTTGCAGAAACTTAGTGATGTGGTTGTACGTGGTGTGTGTGTGTGTGTGTGTGCATGTGTGCATGTATGTAATATCTTATATCTGCTACTCTGATGTCTTTTGGGCTTCTTGGAAACTTCGATACTATCTGATTTATCTCTTCATTTCTCTTTGTCTCTAAACAAACACATGTGTGAGGAGAACCAATGGTGATTAAATGCCTTGTGTACTATGAGAGGAGATGCAAAAATAAACACACACCAAAACTCACTTTCTCCTGTTGCTTGCTTTTTAGTGGCAGTGTCAGATTTTTCTCCTGGACTCTTTCTTCTAACTATAATGTTAAAAATGTATTCATCATGCAACTTATTTATTTTTAAAATGTAAAGCATTACAGACAACATTGAAGCTCTTATCCCTAATATCATTCCCCTTTCTCTAAAGACAATCGCCAATATGAATTTTATTGTGTGTCATTGCAGCCCTGTTTTCTGTTTATTGTGAGATGTAGCCACAAATAATACAGATGGTCACTATTTCTTACATATTTACAGAACTATTTCATACTACATTTTAAAACAACCTGTTTCCCCTTTTTTACTCAAGTTGCATTTTTGATATCTATTCATGTCTTTACACACTGATATAATTAATTCATTTTGATTTTTGTTATTGTAAATTGCATGAACGTGCTACAATTTATTTACACATTCTCCATTGAAGGACATAAAGATTTTTTCCAGTTTTTCTTCATTGTAAACAGACATTGCTGTAATGAACATTCCAGGTTATGTGCAGGCGTTCCTCTGAAGTAGAATGAGAAGTCACTGGGTATGCACATTTTAAAAATTTCACTCTCTACAGTCAAATTGCTCTCCAAAGTGATTGTAGTGGTTTAGACTCCCACCAGCAGGGTGTGAAAGTTCAGTTTGCTCATGTCTTTACCAACAGTTGCTATTGACAGATTCTTTAATGCTTGTCAAACTATTTGGTGTGAAATGCTTCATTGTTGTTTTAATTTGCATTTCCTTTATTTCTTGTGAGGATAATAATCTATTCATATGTTCATTGGCTCTGCTCAACTGCCTGTTCCCATCATTTGTCAGCTTCTGTGTTATATTGTTGGTTCATTTAAACTGATACATAATTTCTGTACCTATTCAAGATTCTAATCTATGTCTGTTTTATACATTACAAACATATTTTCTAAGCCTGCCATTTTTTTAGTGTGTTTCATGGTGTGCTTTATAATGGGGAACATTTTAATCATGATGCACTTGGTTTTATCAATGCTTTCCTATAAACTGCTAGTGTTTGAGAGTTTTCTAAGAAATTTGGGTTTTTATCTCTTAGTCAAAAATTGTTATCCTACATTCCCTTCTAATTAAAATAATCCCATTTACAGTTTTATTTATTTTTGTGTACAAAGTGAGTTCCAAATAGGAAACTATGTTATTTATTGCACTTTTTTTCCTTCCCACTGATTTATAATGCCACCTCTGTCATATGCCAGGCTCATATGCATTTGAGCTCATTTAAGGGCTCCAAATTTTATTTCATTAACTTGACTTTTTCTCTGCTCCAATGTCATTCTTTTAATTTTATGGCTTTAAAATGTGTTTTCATGGATAGTCAAGTGCTATCTCATTTTTTCCCCTCCCTTCACAATTATCTTTGCTGATCTTTGTTGTCTGCATATTCAGATGGAGTTTAGAATAAGCATGTAGAGTTCTGAAAGAGAAATCTTGTTGAGATTTTATCTGAAACCTCATTTAAATATATTGTTGATTTGGATCAAGTTAATAGCTTTGTGATTTTAAATATCTCCACTCACGGAAAAGGCACAACTCTCCATATATTTTGTTTTCTTTTATGTTGCTTATTTCATAATTTTGTATATAAATTTTTGTGTATATATACATATATTTTAAATTTATTCATAAACACCTGTTTTTTGCTTTTATGCCTGTACTTATATTGCATTATTACTGATATGCATATATTGTTAATATTCTTCCACTCTTTTGAGATCTTACAGTCACTTTGTTAGTTTATTCAAAGTTTTTCTTGGATTTATTATATTGAGAACCTTATATATAATATCTAAATGTATACTGATAATCTTAAATTCTTAGGTATCATTTATTTTTCTTGCCTTATTGTGTAAGTAGGGCATCTAGTTGACAAGTAAAGGTGATTATAAAGACTCCACTATTTTCTTTTCTGACTCAATAGAAATTCTTTTGATGCTTCCTCATTCATTATTGTATGTGTAGCAAGGTTTTGCTGGATGCTTATTTTTAAAGAAAGTTTCTTGTTACTGATAAATTGCTAAGAATTTTGTCATAGATATATTTTGAATTTTATTGCTTAATTTTATGTACCTATTGATAAATCTGTTTTTTCTTTTAGTTTGCTCATATATTGAATGAGCCTTCCTTGATAGATTTTTTTTCTAGTTAACCATATCTGCCTTTTTAAAAAATGAATTTTAATAGGTGTTTATATTTGTTAGTTTTAGTGAAGGGTTAGGTTTATTAAGCTTGGATTTTACTGAGGATGTTTAAAATCAAGATTTTTTTTGCCATCTATAACTTTATTTTATTGTACATTTTTTGGAGTGGGGATTTTATGGTTAATATATTTTCTATTAGGTTGGTGCAAAAGTAATTGCAGTTTTTGCCAATTTCAATCTAATAGTCTATTGGTCTAGTCTATGATAATTTCAATCTGTAGTCTATTAGAAGACTACTATTGTCTATTAGATTATTCCATCTACTATTTTTCTTATACATGCTAAAGCTTAAAACATATTTCATCTTAGACTATATCACCTATGTGCATTTTTCCCATTATAAAACAAATTTTTTAAAAAATATATATTATCTGGTGCCAATTGTGCTCTCTGAGAAGTAAATGAGACCTTTAAGGAAAAAAAAATCTAGATTTTCCTCATTTAACTTACTAATCTTAGCAATGGCTAATGGTGAAATTCCCAGATGAATCAAGGAAATATCTCACCTTCCACACAATTTGTCAATTATAATGAATCAAACTGGTAGCCTACTGTGTGTTAGGCACTGGGATAAGCACTTTATTGATATACATGATCTTATATATTTGCAAAAATCATATGGTATAAGTAGTGCTAGTCTCAGTTTAGAGATAATAAAATTTCGATTAGTGGGGTTTAAGTAACTTGCTCAAGTGTGCATGGTGGTAAAGTGCTGATTTTTATACAGTCCTTTCTGACTCCAAATCACATACCCTTGACCACTTTGCTACACTGTGTCTACACCAATGTTTGGAGACCCTAATGCCATCTGTGTTAACTCCATGCCAGCATATAAGGGAGTTTACCCCAACAATGTCTCCTGGTTAATATATCCCTTACATCTCAGTTCTCTCTGCTTAACATTTAAAGATTTCTAAGACATGAAAATTTGATTTGTCTTGTTCTGTCTTATTTATGTTTTATCTTTTGTTCTTACACTGCATCCAAGAAACACCGCTTCATGATTTGGTGTCTTATTTCTCCTTTTCTGTGTTTAGTTTCTTCATTTTCTAGTTATTCCTGTAATTCTTACTGATCCTTCTTTACTTTTACATTAGAAAAAAAGGAGGGTTTAAAAAGAATTTTTTTAATGATAGAAAATAAATTGTCCTACACAGGACTATTGTTCCTCCAAGCTAGGAAGCTGATGCTTGATTCTCTGATATCCCAGGGGCCGGGTGGTTTTTTTAAGCTGGAAGGAGGTCAGCGCTCTCATGAACTGGCTTAAATCCTTCCTTATCCTGGGCCTCTCTGACAGGCAACATACCTCAACTTTGTCCACAAGTTGTGGTTTCTCTCACCGGCCAAGCATAAGACAGAGCATGATGACCAAGCTGTGGGCCTGGTGCTGCATGTTTCCTGTTTCTGTAAGCTACTTGCTGTCAACTCTCTCTTTTCCTTTATGATGTTTAATTGAAATCACAGCCTAATGAGGCCTGACTAGTATCTTTCCTTTGGTCACAGATTTGATGCTACTGCCAATGTACCCTAATAAGAAGACAGCCCTTCCTGCAGAAAGGGAAAACTTGAAGGGCTTTCGAAGGCCACTAGAAAGGTATTGTTTACATGATGCATTTTTCCCTTACCTTCAACAGATAAATTTGCTACTGAACTGATGCTTTAACAATGATAATTTTTATTTGGTAGTCTTGGAATATCCCTGGGAGCTCAAGTTCAGACCATCAATCTAGATTTTTGCCATTTGAAATTCAGGTTTTGTGACCTCACCTAAATTTGCTCCTGGGAGTATGCTTGGAAAGTTTAAAATTGTGCTTTTTTATTTTCCCCTTCTTTTTTTAGCCCAGTTCAGATGACATGTCCCTATGAATTTTTCCTTAATTTCCAAACTGCAGTAATAGATCCATCATCTGCACGTCTACATTACTTGTATTTAAACTGTTTCCTTACATTGACCATGTTTTACCCTGATGCAATGAAACACAATGCAGTTGGAGGAGAGGATGTGAGTACTGGAGCTGGACAGGAATGGGTGTGAATCCTGTGGCTGTTATTTACTGGGTGATCTTAACATATCAATATTTCCTTCTTCATAAAATCATAATATTAAAAATAACACTGATGATACTATGACCTACCTTATCTGGTTGTTGGGATAGTTTAAGGAAATTACACATTGTATTACTCTGTTCTCATACTGGTAATGAAGACATACCAAGACTGGGTAATTTATAAAGGAAAGAGGTTTAATTAACTCACAGTTCCACATGATTAGGGAGGCCTCACAATCATGGCAGACAGCAAAGGAAAAGCAGAGACATTTCTTACATGGTGACAGGCAAGAGAGCTTGTGCAGGGGAACAAGGTCTGATTTATAAAACTATCAGATCTTGTAAGACTTATTCACTACCATGAGAACAGTATGGAGGAAACCACCCCCCATGATTCCATTATCTCCACCTGGCTCCACCCTTGACATGTGAAGATTATTGCAATTCAAGTTGAGATTTGGGTGGGGACACAGCCAAACCATCTCACACATATAATAGCCTTGGTGCACAGGAGAAGCAATAGAGGACTGTGATTTTACCATCCTTTGAGCTAATATCCACTATTACTTGTACATGTAAAGAGCTGTACTTGCAGAAAGTATGACTCTATCTTTCCATAACACTAAACATGAAACCTAAGAGCTTTTGATCAGGGGGAATTTTTCTCATCATCTGGCATGCTTTTTTGACACTTAGCCAACCTGGTAGGCTTTATTTGAGTTAACCTCATAAAGTATCATATTGTTTCACAAGGGGTTTATTCTTGAAAGTTATTTAATGGTAGTTTTTAAGAAAATTAAATCTTATTTTATAGGTGCCTGGGAAACTCATTATTAAACTGAGTCACATGGCTAATCATTCTGTGTAAAGTATCCCTTTGGAAAGTGAATAATCTCTTATTACTTACCATGCTTATGTTCAGATACCAGCGTTTCTTAGAGAGGTGCTTAACCCATGTATATAAAGTACTCCATACAGTCTTATACTTCTGCAAAAAACATTTGTCACTAAATCCAGGGATAGATATACGGGAATGATGTTGTGTTACTTTGTAGAATTTGTCTCTACATTTTTTACAAATTGATACATGAATGGGTTGGTATGTATTTGGATTCTCTATAATGTAAACTTCTAAGATTTTTAGTTTTAGGAATCCCCTAAGAGCCAAGGGAAAATTAAAAGGAAAATAATATTTATTAAGCATCTTTTTGCTAAGCATTATAAGAATCATCTTCACCAACATATTCCAGTTATTTCTCATCATAATGCTATAAAAAGTATTGTTCACCTTTTATTGAAGAGAAAAAAATGAGGCTCAGATAAGCAAATTACACTATGCAAGGTAACTCAGCTAGAAAATAGCGAGTACAGGATTTAAAATCAGATCTTCTGGATGTCAAATCCCTTACTAATTCCAGTAAAGTACTCTTTCTTGAGAAACAGTATACTGAATTTCATCAGGAAGTAAAATTTAAGATTTGTGTGTTATTTATCTTACTGTATGGGTACTTTAAAAATACCATGCATTATCTTCAGAACTTATTTTTTACCTGCCTGTGAAACATGGCTCTAAACCTTTGCACTGAGGCTAGTTTCAGTGAAATTTTGAGGGAGTTAATGCCTTCCTCTTTTTGATAGAAGATTAAACATGGATTGTAACTAGAAACCACAAAGCTGAATGTTTATTAAGTATACTAATTTTCCTTTCATCTAGTTGGCCAATGATTGCAACCATAATCTACTTTTCTCTAAAATTTTCCATAAAGTAGGATGATGATTCCAAATCCTAAAATGCTGGGGGAAAAATCACTTAATGACCACTGGTGAGTTCTTGTAAACTCATCCCAGAATTGGTAATGAGTATTTGGAGAATATTCATGGGTAAGCTCCAATTCTTACCAAAATGGCTCTGCAAGTTGAAATCAGGGATTCTCTGAGGGAATTGGGAAGTTCTAGATGACTTTTAAGGAAGGCTATTTGGTTTAGTTTAACAGAACTTGGTGCTATTAAGGCCAATGGTTGGAGTCCTTTATCCTATTCTAGTGATCATATGCATATGTATACTCCTCACTCTGTTAATCTGCTTAGCAAGTAAATGGTATAGGCTGTAAATAGGCAGAAAGAAAATGTGGGAATTGCTTAGTGTGAACCATTAACTCTGTATATTCATTCAACATGAATTTGCTAAAAGCCCATTAGATACTAGTCTCTGGAGACACATGGTCAACTTGAACAAGAACTGGCTTTGAGGAAAGAATGGACCAAGGGGGATATATAAACAGATAATTGCGATGTGTTATGATGCATACCATAGTAAAGGTAGGTATAGATCTGTGAGACTAACAGAAGAAGAATGTTGATTAATAAGTAGAGTTTATTAAATATAGTAGTAATGAGAATTATTATAATGGTGATTGTAATTACCATCATTTGTTGATATTTTAATGCTAAACCCAGCGTTATGGACTATACGTGAATTGTTCTATTCAATTTAATAACCTTGTAATATTGGTGATGATTATTGTGATTATGAAAAGGAAAATAATGGGAAATATAAGGCACATGTATTAAACATTATTTTCAAGATACCATATTGGGTCTTTCAAGATACTATTTTATTAAATCATGCCAGCAACTAACTGCAGTCAGAATTTTTATTACCATTTTGAAGAACAGTCTGACGCCAAGAGAGTGTCCACAAATTCCCCAAGAATATAAAATGATGAGGTTTATTATTTAAAATCCGGGCTAGATGACCCTATAGTTCACACCCCTAAGTACAGGTCTACCTTGCTTCATTGTGTTTCACTTCACAGATACTGTATTTTTTCAAAATATGGAAGGTTGTGGCAACCATGCATTGAGGAAGTCTATAAATACCATTTCTCCAATAGCATGTGCTCACTTTGTATTTCTGTTTCACATTTTGGTAATTCTCACAATATCCCAAACACTTCTGTTATTATTATGTCCATTTTGGTGGTCCATGATAAGTGATTTATTTTTTTAAACAGAATAGTGTCTCAGCCTACCGGATAGCTGGGATTATATATATGCACCACCATGCCTACCTAATTTTTATATTTTTAGTAGAGATGAAGTTTTGCCACATTGGCCAGGCTGGTCTTGCACTCCTGGCCTCAAGTGATCCACCTGTCTCAGCTTCCCAAAGTGTTGGGATTACAGGCATGAGCCACCACACCCAGCCTGATTAGTAAGTTTTGATGTCATTATTGTAATTGTTTTGTGGGCCATGAATCATGCTCATATAAGACTGTAAATTTAATAAATATTGTGGTCAGTTCCAATGACTGGCCATTCTTCTGCCTCCCTCTTTTTTGGCCTCCCTATTTTCTTGGACACAACAATATTAAAATTAGGCCAATGAATAACCTTACATTGGCCTGAAAGTGCACAAGTGAAAGGAATAGTTGCACATCTCACTTCAAATCAAAAGCAAGAAATGACTAAACTCAGTGAGGAAGGCATGTTGAAAGTCCAGCATCATATGCTACAAAGAACTATTTTGTGAAAGGAAGATTCAATCAATATAGCAAACTTCATTGCTATCTTAAGGAATTTCCACAGCCACCCAACCTTCAGCAACCATTGCCCTCATCATTCATCAGCCATCAATATTGGGGCAAGAATCTCTACTGGCAAAAAGATCAGGACTTGCTGAAGGCTTAGATGATCATCAACATTTTTAATCAAGAAAGCATTTTTAGTTAAGCTATGTACATTTTTAAATTTGAAAGACATTTCTCAAAAGAAGACATACAAGTGGCAAGCAGGCATATGAAAAGATGTTACACATCACTGATCATCAGATAAATGCAAAGCAAAACTACAAGGAGATATTATCTCACACCAGTTAGAATGACTTACATCCAAAAGACAGGCAATGCTAATACTGGCAAGGATGTGGAGAAAAGGGAACAGTCAGTGGGAATGTAAATTAGCTCAACTATGGAGTACAGTTTAGAAGTTTCACAAAAAACTAAAAATTGAGCTACCATATGATCCAGCAATCCCACGGATGGGTATATACTGAAAAGAAGGGAAATCAGCATATTGGAAAGATATCTGCACTCCTATGTTTGTTGCAGCCCTGTTTACAGCAGCTAAGATTTGGAAGCAACCTAAGTGTTCAACAGATGAATGGTTAAAGAAAATGCAATACATACACACACACAAAATGGAGTACTATTCAGCCATAAAAAAAAGAGATCCAGTCATTTGCAACAACATGGATGGAACTAGAGATTATTATGTTATGTGAAATAAGCCAGGCACAGAAAGATAAACGTTGCATGTTCTTACTTATTTGTGGGATCTAAATATCAAAACAATTGAACTCACAGTCATAGAGAGTAGAAGGATGGTTACCAGAGGCTGGGAAAGGTAGTGGGAGGGTGGGAAGGGAGGTGAGGATGGCTAATATGTACAAAAATAACAGCAAGAATGAATAAGACCTACCATTTAATAGTATAGTGGGTGACTATAGTTCATAATAACCTAATTGTATAAGAGTGTAATTGAATTGTTTGTAACTCAAAGGATAAATGCTTGAGGGGATAGATATCTCATTCTCCATGATGTGTTTATTTCACATTTCATGCCTGTGTTAAAACATTTTATGTACCCTGTAAGTATATATACCTACTATGTACCCACAAAATTTAAACGTTAAAAAAAGATATTAAGACACAATGCTATGCACACTTAATAGATTACAGTATAGTGTATAAGTAACTATTATATTTACTGGGAGAGCAAAAAGAATTGTGACTTGCTCTATTGGTATATTTGCTATATTTCAGTGGTGTGTAATCAAACCCATAATATCTCAGAGGTATGCCTGTACATTAAGCCAGGCTCTCTTCTGAGCAGGGTAAACATTGAAGGGTGTCAGGTAGGTAGAAAAATAAAAGGAACACATTTCAAGAAGAGGAAGTTTTAAAAAAATAGTTTTGTAAAATAGTATGTTAGAGAGATCACTTAATGAGACTGTATAGTACAAGAAGGGCAACAGTAGTAAATAAAGCCCAAAATTTAAATTAGTTTCAAATTATAAAGGAATATGTATTTGCATTTTGTCTTATAGGTTGAGAATCAAAGGACAGTTTTCCAAGCAAGAAAGGGAAAGATTCACATTTATATTTTTAAAGAAAACACCAGATCAAACAAAAAATCAACAAAAATAGTTGACATGAGTAGATAGCCCAAAGTATGCTAAGATTACTCAGAATTTTTGAAAATCTGGCTTAAGAATTGTTGTATATCTGAATATCCCAAACAGTTCATAAATATAAGTGAATATCTTCTGTCACACAGCATTCTTGAGGTTCTTCATCTCTCTGGTTTGGATTAGTTCCCATGTTGGTTAGTATTGAGAGATAACATCCAATAGAGGTGAAAACATACTCTAATGGATAATGTTGACATAAAATTAATAAAAATTGTTGGAGGAAGTCAGTTTTTGGTGAATATCTGAGCAGAAAATCTAGGCTTTGAACCCTAGGTAAACCTACCTTTCCATACCCTACTTCCATAGACCACACTTATTGGAGTAGCCTAAAACCTCTATCTCTAAAATGGTACCTTTGAAACATTTTAAATTTACTATTTCATTCTTTTATCCTAACCCTTAAAATTTTCATTCTTTTCCTTCCTTTCTTGTATACTTCCTTTCTCCCTTCCTTCCTCCTTTCTTCTTTTCTTCATTTTTCTTTATTTTCTCTCTTTTTGAAATTTAATATTCATTTCTTTTACTACTTTTATATAGTGGAAATTCAAATTTACTTATCATAATTCAGACATGCAATGAAAATGTAGCCTGATTATTTTATCACAATAATCTCCCCTCTAGTTACTTTTCAAAAAAGATTTAAACTAAACTAATTCTCTCATGGTCTCCATTTGAACCGAAGCTCCTGCTTTGAGAGCATCTTACCTGTAGCACCTGCATAATAAGAGGTCTGTTGACTTTCAATTCAGTGTTCATGGCACGTAGAAAGGAGAGGAATTGGGTACTACATAATCTTTTATTCTACAGAGCAAAGACTTTGGGATATACATATGCTAATTCCTCTTTCTTACTCCCTCTCTCTTCTTCTTTTACTACCCTTCGGTCCAGAAGAAGCAGGTTTTGTTTTCCTCTCTGGTCTAAATGAAACATCTCCCTAAATCATTCATACTTAATGTAGTAGCATCTACCTAAATCATATTCATACTTCATGAAGAGAATGCATCTGCATTCTCATTTCCTCCCATTGTCTTTATTTAGAATATAGTGCTAGGAGAAATAAAAATTTCTTACTATCAAGGAACTTAAATTTACAAGTAGTTAGAAATATATTAGTACTTCTGTTTCTGGCTATTAGAAAGTAGAGGTGTACAGAATTATTCCCCTATCATAAATACTAGAAGACTGGACAAAAGATAGAAAACAAACATTTTAAATAATTGGCTAACATGCAATAGGGCTGTGGTTCTTGTAAAAAGGGAAATAAATGAAGCCCTGGAATCACTCAGGCTTTCTACCTGGAGGCAATTTCTAGAATGCCTTATCAGGAGAGACAACTCAAGGATTAAGAGTGGTGTTGCTGGGTAGCTAAGACAGATATTGGAGTTTAGGGAGGCCGCAGTGGTTAAAATGTATAGGCAAGAGAATATCTGAGAGAAGTGAGCTTAACAAAGAGCAAGTACCAGAAATTTGCAAAGGACTTCCTTAAAATTCTTAACTGGTCTAGGCATAGAGCGAAAACTTCAGGCTTATATAAAGTACTTCTGGACAAAGATGTTACTGGGAAATTTCAAGCCAGATAATTTCTGAACACATCATTTTAGTTTCCACCAGCCTTATTGGAAGGTCTTTACTGAATACTGGAGGCATTCATTAGAGATCCCAGAATTTTCATATCTTAGAAATTAGGCTAAATTAGCTCTGAAGAAAATACTACTCCTGAGTCACCCTGAAAGACCATAAGAACAACCTCTAAGGGACCAAACAAATCTGCAAGTAGCCTAACTTCCTGCCACAGCAAAAGGTAGCACTCTTCAAAGAAGTATAAAAAAACGCTACTTATAAATGTAACATTCTGAAAAAATACTATATGTACAAAGAAGTAGAAAATGGGGACTCATAACTGGGTGAAATATCAGTCAATAGAAACAGATCCAGAGATGAAAAAGATGATAAAATTAGCAAAGACATTAAATATACTTTTATAAATAAGCTTCATAAGTTCACGTTTGAAAATAAAGCATAAATATAATGAGGAGAGAAATATAAGATAAAAAAGAAAAGCAAATGTAACTTTTAATTGTAAAACATAATATCTGAAATTAAATCTCATGGGATGAGAACTATAAAACTTCAAAAAAATAGCAGTGAAAACAAAGACATAACACTAGAAATGATCCAAAGTGAAGCAGAGAAAGAAAAGAAGACTGAAAAATATGAACAGAACTTTACAGACCTTTTGGAAAGTATCAAGGAGTTTAAAATTTATTTGACTGTAATCTAAGAAAGGGATCTAAAAACCATCACCCATCAATTCAAGAAGCTCAGTGAACTCAAAAGATAAACACAAAGAAAACCACATAAAGAAATATCGTAATTAAATTTTTGAAAGCAAATGTTATAGAAATAGTTTAAAACTGCTGAAAAAAATGTACACTGGATATAGCATAATAAAACTATTCAAGCAAAGGGAACTAGGAAAAACAGTGATATAACATCTTTAAAAAGCTGAAACTACAAACAAACAAACTTATTATTCTATACCAAAGTAAACCATCTTTCAAAATTGAAGGTGAAATAAAACCATCTTTAGACAAAACAAAAGCTGAGAATATTTGTTATTAGCAAACCTATGCTATAAATAATGTTACATGCTGGGTATGGTGGTGCATGCCTTTCATTCCAGCACTTTGGGAGGTCAAGGTGAAAAGACTAGTTGAGCCCAGGAGTTTGAGAACAGCCTGGGCAACATAGTGAGACCCTGTTTCTATAAAAAATAAGGAAAGTAAGAAAGAAAAAAAAAGAGAAAAGAAAGGTTACAGGAAGTTCTTTAAGCCTAAGGAAAATGAACCCCACCTACTGGTATTCACACCTTTGTTTAGTTTCTTCCCACACTGCATCATGTTTGGTCTAATCACAGAAATATGGCCGATGTGATGGTATGCCACTGCCGAGATTAGATTATAGAAGACCGGTCTTTCTAAGTCTCTGTTTCTGTCTCTCTGTCTCTTCTCATTAATCACTCTGTGGGAAGCCAATTATAATGTTATGAGAAGACTCAGGCAACCTATGAAAAGGCCCACATGGTAAGAAACTGTGGTTTTAACCAACAGGCACGTGAATGAGCTTGGAAATGAATTCTTCTGCCCTAGATGACTTTATCCCTAGTGGGCTGATATGGTTTGGCTCTTGTGTTCTCACCCAAATTCCATCTTGTAGCTTCCATAATTCCCACATGTTGAGGGAGAGACCTGGTGGGAGATGACTGAATCACGGGGGTGGGTCTTTTCCATGCTGTGAATGGGTCATGTCGTGAATGGGTCTCATGAGATTTGATGGTTTTAAAAATGGGAATTTCTCT
Organism: Cacajao melanocephalus; assembly: GCA_963573385.1. Lineage (NCBI taxonomy): Eukaryota > Metazoa > Chordata > Mammalia > Primates > Pitheciidae > Cacajao > Cacajao melanocephalus. The sequence goes on from CAUYLG010032000.1 coordinate 18,435, forward strand.
ACACAAGCCCTCTTTTTGCCTGCTGCCATCTACATAAGATGTAACTTTCTCCTCCTTGTCTTCTGCCTTGATTGTGAGGCCTTCCCAGCCATGTGGAACTGTAAGTTCAATAAATGTATTTCTTTTGTAAATTGCCCAATCTCAGGTATGTCTTTATCAGCAGCATGAAAACAGATTAATACATCAGCAGTTTGACTATAACCTCTTGAGACACCATGACCAGTACATCCATCTAAGCTCTCTTGGATGTCTGACTGACAAAAACTATAAGATAGTATTTGTTGCTATAAGATGTTATGTTTTAGGGGCATTTGTTATGCAGCTACAGATAACTAACACACCTTCAAATTAATTCTACAAGGCAACATTATCCAGAAATAAAAGACACCCAATATTCTTTATGAAAAAGATTCAAAAATATTTAGTAAATATTAGCAAATCAATAAAGCAATATATAAAATGTATTACAGCATGACTAAGTGAGATTTACCCTAGAAATGTAATGTTTATCTATCAATCAAAATAACACAACAAAATTTACTGTATTTACAGAGTAAAAAACAAAAACCAAAACTAAAGGATTATCTCAATAGGTGCAGAATAAGCATTTGAATACACTCAATATATATTTATGATGTAAACCTTTCAGAGCCCTAGGGGTCAAGGGAGCTTTTAACTAATGAAAAGCAAGCAAGCAAGAATAACAACAAAAATTTATGTTACCTCATATTTAATTGTGAAAGACTGACTGGATTTTCCATAAAATCTGAAAGAAGGCAAAGTTCTTTACTTTCTGTTTTTTTGAGACGTAGTTTCGCTCTTGTTGCCCAAGCTGGAGTGCAATGGTGCAATCTTGGCTCACTGCAACTTCCACCTCCCGGGTTCAACCAATTCTCCTGCCTCAGCCTCCCACATAGCTGGGATTAGAGGCACATGTCACCACACTCTGCTAATTTTTTGTATTTTTAGTGGAAATGGTGTTTCACCATGTTAGCCAGGCTGGTCTGCAGCTCCTGACCTCAGACAATCCACCTGCCTCAGCCTCCTAAAGTACTGGGATTACAGGCATAAGCCACTGCAGCTGACTGTGGTTCTTTACTTTCATAACTTGTATTCAGCATTATACTGGAAGTCCTATGCAATGAAATAACACAAGATAAACATACAAATCAAACCTATAAAAAAAGAAAAATTGCCTTTGTTTTCAGGCAAGATTTAGAAGAAACCATAGGAGTAAATTATTGCTATTGGGAATAGTGAAAAACAGTTCTTAAGACATAAAAAATATAAACCATGAAAGTAAATATTATTAAACATACTTCATGGAATTTAAGCATTTATGTTCTTCACTATATATTGTTACAAAAATTGAAGGGCAAGATATGGACTATAAGAAAATATTTTCAGTAGGTATGTCTAACAAAGGATTTGTATCTAGAATATATAAAGAACTTTTACAGCTCAAAAATAAGATAAACTACTCAATAAATATTGGCAAAATATTTTAACAGACATTTACAAAGGAAGATACAAATGACCAATAAGCTTATAGAAACATGTCAAACATTATTAGACATCATGAAAATACAAATTAAAACCACAGTGAGATGCCACTGCAAAACCATTACACCAGTTATGATTTTTGAAAAATGATTTTAAGTTTTGGTGGGAAATACAACAACTGGAAACTCAAATGTTGCTAGTGGGAATGCATAACATTTTGGAAAAGTTTGGCAATTTCTTATAAAGTTCAACAAATGCTTACAATATGATCTGGAAATTCCACTTCTACGTAGTTACCCTAGAGAAATGTAAACATATGTCCACACAAAGATTTTTACTTGAGGCCAGGCGCAGTGGCTCACACCTGTAATGCCAGCACTTTGGGAGGCTTGAGCTGGGTGAATCATGAGGTCAGGAGTTTGAGACCAGCCTGATCAACATGGTGAAAGCCCGTCTCTACTAAAAATACAAAAAATGGGCTTGGCATCGTGGCAGATGCCTGTAATTGCAGCTACTCAGGAGGCTGAGGCAGGAGAACTGCTTGAAACCGAGAGGTGAAGGTTGCAGTGAGCCAGGATTGAGACTCTTCCAAAAAAAAAAAAAAAAAAAAAAAAAGATTTTTACTTTAATGCTCCTAGCAGCTTTAGTCATAATAAGTGATAACATAATATATGTGAAATGACCTAAATATTCATTAGTTGATGAATGGGTAAGCAAATTGTGGCTTATCAATACAATAGAATATTATTCTGCCAATAAAAATGAACCAACTACTGATAAGCACAACATAATGAATGCATTTTTCTAAGTGAAAGAAGCCAGAATTAAAAATCTGTGAAACACCATGAATTAAAAATTTGTGAAATTTTAGAAAAGGCAAATCTATAGTGACAGAAACATGTAAATCACTGCCAAGAGCCTGAGGGAATGGGGAAGGGATTTATTGCAGAGAGACACAAGTGTATTTTTTGCAGTGACAGAAATGCTCTATATTATTACTATTGTAATTGTGGTTACATACATTTGTCAAAACTCATTGAAATATGCATTTAATATTGGTAAATTTTATTGCATGTAGCATACATCAGTGAAGCTGACTTTTAAAAGTTATAAACTTGTTAAGTGATATAATTTTGAATGTCACTGTACAACTAATAGATAACAAAATTGTGGCCTAAAATAGGCCATTTTTTCAACCAACATAGATTTATCACCTATTATGTGAAAAAGGCTAGTCTAGTTATTCAAGACAAAGTTACGAACTAGACAGTGAGTGAAACAAGTGAGTAAACAGGAAATTTAAAAAAAACAGTATAACTGATATGATGTTGATAATCACAAGTGCTATGGATTCAGAGAGAAGAGGTACCCAACTCAGCCTTGGGGTCGGGAAATGTAATATCAGAGTGGAAAACAGATGGAGGAATATGTAAAAGGGATGAGGGTGTGGGAAATTATCCAAGGAGAGGGTAACGTATACCTCAGACTTGGAGCAAGAGAGCAGGGGGTGGCCCATGAATAAAACTGAAGTTATATATATGTAGGATTTTTTAATATAGAGCTGAGTAATAGAATTTCTAGAATTTAATAGTTGTTATGTGTGAAAGCTGAGGCAAACCAAGAGGACAAGGATGTTATTACTTTTCTAAATTGATTAACTGGGAACATTATGGCACTATTCATTGAAATTGGAATAAGGAACAAAGAAATGGGTTTAGCAAAAGTTGGGGGTGAAGGAGGGAGATGTTATAAATATTGAATATAAAGTACCTTTGAGATATCCCGGTGCAGTCTGTAGACCATTGAAATAAAGCCTGAAGCACAGAAAACTGACTTGAAACAGACACACAGGTTCAGGTAAATGGACACATTAATCATCACAAGAGAGCATGAGATCAATCAGAGAGATAGGAAAACATGAAAAGAAGGTCCAAGATGTCCCAAGTTTGTGATAATCAAACAGCAAGGTGTAGCCATAAAATAAGTACTTACCAAGGACTGCTGTTATTACCATTACAATTCTGGCTGTAGGTGATGTTAAAGCCTAGAAAGAAAGTATCATGCTACCTCTACATGCTAATGGGATATAGCCACTAGAGAGGGAAGATAGATGGAGTGACATTCTTCTGAAGGCAAAAAAGGACAAGATCCAGAGTATGGGATCCAGTTTTTGGTAAGATAAAGGACATTCCTTTCTTTCTATCAGGAGCAGGGAAGGAAGTGATGAGGGAAGATGCAAATATATGTGTAAGTTTTACAACATAAAGTTGAGGGAGCTTTGACTGATACTTTTTGTTTTTTATCTGTGGAGTCAGTCATATAGAGACTAAGGGAGAGAAGTGGGAGTCATGGGATTGAGAGGAAAGAAGACAGTTTGGAATATGCTGCCTCAGAGAAGGGGAAAGCACTGCCCATAGAAACATAATGGATCTCCTGGGCATTATTAAGGACGTAGTTAAGGTTGAGGATCATGAATTAAGAGCATTTTCAATTGAGAGTGATTTTTTTCCTTCCACTATTACTCAGCAACCCAACTGCAAGGTGGAGAAAATAGCAAGTTGGATTTATTTAGGTTTGAAGTTTTACAAAGAACTCTTATTAAGATAATTACAACTCAAGAAATTAAAGATTTTGAGGAAAGTAATGTGATTATCAATAAAATCTTAGCTGGATAATGAGATAAGTGGAAACAGGGGAGTCCTGAGAAATAAGGAGAAGGTAGAGGAGTCTAAACTGGAAGTTCCTAGAAGGCCTATAAAATAGTATATTGGGGATCAGTGAATTGGGATAATGTGGCCAAAGTGAAGAGATGGAGATCATGGGGAATGAAGGGGGTGAGGAATCTGAAAAGCTAGGTTGTTGAAATGATCACCCAATGCCGAAGTCACCAGTAACAGCAATGCCTGTGGTGGGGAGAACGATGGAAAGGCAAAGGCCAATCTTCAGAGAATTTGGAGGTTTGGACAGGACAGAAAGCCTTTTGATGAAGTGCTAAGGAGGAATACAGCAAGGTGGAACCACAAGGCAAACACCTTCAGTAAGTGGAAACTGTACAGAAGGTGTGAGGAAATTTAACCCAGAAGTGGTTTCAAAAGCCAGGAGAATGTGGATTCCCAACCTTCAGTGACGTGGGAGATGGAAGGAGAAACTTCCTCCCTTTAGGTGGTGTATTGTGTGCCTTGAGTAAGTGGGGTTTATGGAGAGTTTCCTGGATCAATGTTGCTGATATGCATAGCATGAATAGAGGCCTTTGGGTGATGGGAGACCCTTTAGGATGGATGAGGGAGCAAACAGTCTGGTGGTGAAGGTGGCAGGCTCTGCTGAATTCTCCACCAATGTCAGTGGCCATTCTCTTTGAGCAATAGTGAAGTAATTAAAGCTCTAGCATCAGTCAGGCCTGGGTGAAGCCCAGGTTCTGTTCATCACTCACTGCATGTGGGACCTTCTTTGAATTCCTCCTCAACTATAAAATGAAGATAATATTATTTATCAAAGAATTGTTTTAAAATGCCAATGAAGTGTTCAAAAAAAGTTTATGATAATCAAACAGCATTGTATAGTTATAAAACGTTTATTAAGGGGTATTGTTGTTACTACTATTGCAGCTCTGAGTACAGATGATTTCAGAGCCCAAAAATAAAATATTATGCTTAATGAGATAAACTTTCACTTAATCTGAGTGAAGAAAAAGGTAAAAGTATACTGGTTTGCCAAATGAAAAAGATGAAATAGCTCAGATAATGAGACCTTTATTTCTCAAGATAGATCTTTAAACAATGTAAAATGTCAAAGAACCTAATCATCAGAGTTATTTTTCTACACTTCTACAATAATGGCTCTGGAAAAACAGAACGATTTAACTTTTCCTTTGTTGACAAGAGCAAAGTGTTCGGAAAGGGGAGCTGGGGGAGAGAACTGTAAGGCCCTCAACTCTTTACGATGCCCCAGCCCTGGTTATGCAGTCTGCTGAATTTTGATGAGACTGTATTCCTGTAATAGACATCATCGCCCAGATGTAGATGCACTGCAGTGGTTTCCAAGTAGGAAACAAACACCAATGGGAAGTGGAAACTTTCCTGAACTTACTGCTCTGATGAGGGACCCTTCTTTTGAAGCAAAATGAGTCTTCACGTAGCTGAGAACTCTCTTCTGTCGCTTTACAACCTCTATCTTCCCCCAAAGGCCTTTCCAAAGGAAGCAGCCGGCTCAGTGGCCATGATGTTTTCCTGGAGGTATGGGAGATAGATTATCCAATTAAAAACACACTTGTTTCTCTGAACCCGACTTAACCTCTGCATATAACTTCCTGGAGCCTGTTAAATGCACTTGACGATTGCCTGTCCCAGGGTCTCCCTCTGTCCTGAAACTACCCATTTAAATCTTCCTTTTTTTTTTTTTTTTAAATCCCTAATAGTTTCTGGTCTACTTTTTGTTGCTTACATTTTGTACATTTTTCAAAACCCCAAATATTTGCTTCAAATTCTGTTCATTCATTTATTTTGTAAATAAATGCATTCATTTAATGTTGTGAGTTGGGAGAGAGAAATTTCTGACTGTCCATATTTCTGCCTTATGATTTTATAGAATTGAATGGTCGACATGATGAATCCAGACTTCTTGGGATTGAATAAGAGGTCTGCCATTATCTATGTGACTTTGAGTAAGTTGTCTAACCTCTCTGCACCATAGTTCCCATCTGTGAAATGGGGATATAATAATAACTCCATGGAGTTGTAAGGATTAAATTAGTTCATAACTACAAAGTACTTAAAATGCTGCCTGGTGTAACTTAGGAGCTATAGACAACTTTTCTCTTATTTATCCAGTGATCTTAGCATACCCCGTTAGAATGGAATTTAATGAGATCCATTCTAGACTCTCATTAGATTCTCATTCTAATGAGAATCTAATGAGATGTTCAAGACATGGATGCCGATAGATGCCAGACTATGATGGATGTGAGTGTCACCTTTCCTTGGAATAAGAACATGGTTTATGGTTTTTGCTCCTTAATTTGAATAGGTAAGAGATGAGTAATGATATAAAAGAAGGGAGGAAAAGAAGTCTGCAAAATAAAGAGAGGCTGAGACCTGGCAACATAAAAGCTTTGTGAAGCACCTTGATAGTGAGATGGCTGGAAGAGATTTCTAAACTGGTTCTGTTCTGCTCCATTGATAGTTGTTTTGATGGTGGCTATAGAGATATTTTTCCCTCTGTAGTCCCTCTCCCCATTATTGTGTAAAGTTCACTCTTCTTACAAATACGAGTGGAGTTTTTAGAAACTCAAAGCAATAGTTGAATTTTTTCCCCAGCTAAGTCTTTATAGACTAAAACATAGATACCCATTTAGAAACAAATCTTAAGAGGTAAGATGTGCTGGGTTTTCTGAAAAATTGCCAAGGTACTGGAGAAGGTGTCTACAGGCTGCACAGTTGGGGAGGATATGAAGCTGATTTTGCTGAGATTTCAAAGGTCAGCGAGCTCCTAGATAAAATCTAAACCAACATTTACTAGAAGCAGCTGTGTGGTAGTCATTTCCCAGGGGTCTGAGAATTAAGACCTATTACTAGCCCTTCTGTGTTATGTTAGTACAGTAACCATGTTATGTCCCCAGTTTGGGTAGGATGGTATTGATGGATGGAGAAGTCAGAGAAGGGTCTGCTCCTCTCCTTGATCCATCCACTCATCCTCTTGCTTTGACCTTCTCCAAATGGCTGAGACTTTAGACTTTATGCTGGTGGAATTTCATATACAATCATGTAATAGGCACATAAAATATATTTCACTGAATCCTTCTAATAGCCCCATGAGGCTATTAGACTTTTCAAAGAAAACAGTAAGGTGATGTGATTCATAGTTACAGGTGTGAATGGGCTTTAGGATCTGACAAGTCAAAACTTGATTTATTGATGGCTTTGCCTGGTCCTATCTGTATGTCTTTGAGCAAAGTACCTAACTTTTGGGAGCTTATATTTTCTCTGAACAAAGAGATCTTGCAGGATTGTGTAAGAGTTACAACAGAGTGCCAGTTGTTAGAAAATACCTACAAAATGGTGGTGTTATTATTTTCTTACTCCTTTGCAGACTTTTTTTTTAATCCATAGATGCTTAACAATTTGAGGAAATTAAGTGAAATTATCTTTCTAAACTAGGCTAGTATAATCCTGTTAACTCCTGCATGTAGTTTACAATGAATCTTTGTGTCCCTTGTATGGAAAAAATCTGCTTAATTTATCAGCTCTTCCAAGTTCTTCAAAAAAAGTGAAGAAGCAGAAAAATAAAGAAAGATATTCTTTCTGTAGCCTTCTACTGTTGACATAGATTTCCTCTGCAGAAGAGAAAACTATGGCTTTAAAACTGGGATGATTCATACTCAAAAAGAATCAGAGCTGGTCTGGTATGAGTCGGTTATGGACTGAAAGGGTCAGGTTATGTCAAAACTTTTCATGAGCCAGTACAAGCAGGATTCTCTGGTTTATTGTTATATTTTAAAAGACATTCCAGGTAATAAAGAAAGAAACTCCATCAACATGTTCTGGCTTCGGGCCCCTGCCCCGGTCATGCTGGTGGGGCAATGGTGGGTGTCTATCTCCCAGATGCGTACGCGCAGAATGGATTGCAACCTGGACTCTTGATTGAGAAACCTTCTGTGCCTCTATAGATGAAGGTCTGTTTCCTTCCTCCTGAGGCTTACATGGGGAGGCATGGAAAGCCTCACACAGGACTGACCTGGATAAAAGGGTCTTTGTGAAGAGAAGGCCATTTATCAACCGCAGGGCCATTTCAGGGAATGATTTAACTGTGGTCACTGTGCTGATCACAGCAACTTTACATCCACACCTACAGCCCCAACTGCCCCATCAATTTGCAAACACACACCTGATACACACCTATGCTGATCTGTTGTTTTGGGGGGCTTTCTCTAGGGTTATGCAATTAGTGCGGGTCTCTGCTAATATTTAAATACTAAGTTTTTAAGTATTAAAAGTATTTAATTTTATTGCATTTGAGGAACTAGGGAGGAGGGAGGAAAACATTTTTAAAAAAGAGACGTTTTTAGGGAATTAAGCCAATGTTCCAAAGAGCCATGTTGATGAAATGGAGCAGTTTAAGTGAAAACAAATTGAGTTTGGAAAAAAAATTTCCTCCACCCAGTGGCATTTGGAGCTTCCATTCTGTGTTACTTCTAACTCACTGTAGCCACGTTTACTTTGCTGAGCAGACTAAATCATTTAATTTGTCAGCTTCTCCCCGTCCTTGCCAGACCTCACTCAAGGAATGCTTCCAGGCCATGGGAGCTCACAAAGCCTTCAGTCTGCCTGAGTCACTCTCTGGGGACCACATATCCACAGGGCAAGTTTCTCTGTCCTAATTTAAGGTTTCTCAAAGTCAGGGGAGAGCCTGTTTCCATCCACAAAATAGGTCAGAATGATATGATAATAGCAATAAGTAGAATTATATTTAGTGTTTCTTGTGTGTAGCAAGTACTATGTTGAGAGCTTTATATTCATTAATTAGTAAATTCTTCACAACCATCTGATATGGGAAGGTAATAACCTTCTGGTTGTATAGACATTCTTCTTTCTGAGAATCAGAGAAAGCAACTTGATCAAGATTATGTAACAGCACTGGGCTTTAAAACCAGGTGGTTTGTCTTAAACTTAGCTCCTAACACTCAGTTCTATTTCTCTGGGGACATTGGATTTTATTGCAGTTCCCCACCATGAGCTCACGCAGCACCAAGGTGTGTGCTGTTTGGGGTTAGGAGTGGGAGAGGAGAAGGGACAGCTATGATGCAATTAGCACAGGTCTCTGCTAATTGCAGAGAAGGATCCTAAATTCTAGAGGGGGGACAAGCGTATGAACAAAACCATCAGGGTAGAGTGACAGTGTGTCTAGAAGTACTAAAGAGGGTTAGTACAAAGTCTAGATGTATTAAGGTTGAATGAGCAATTAGTTCTTTCTCTGAGTAAGGAAGGGGCTTTGTAAAGGAAGACTTGAAGAGAGGATAATACTTGGACAAGAACTTCAGCATAAAAGGACTTCATCTAAAGCATGATTGACAGTGAAATCAGCAGAGGCAAAAACACAGAGAGATGTGGACTAGAATGGTGTGCAGATAAATAGAAGGAGTCTAGAATTGCTCTAGTGTAAACTGAAAGATAATAGAATGCAAATCAATATCTATTTATTTATTTTTTTGCCTCCTTTCAATTAGGTGAAGCAGTATTCTGATTTCATTTCTGGATGACTGAATCGATGGTGGTGAGCTTCAGATGGGGTTTCTGTGTGGATGTCCTTTTTGTTGATCTTGATGCTATTCCTTTCTGATTGTTAGTTTTCCCTCTAATAGGCTCCTCTGCTGCAGGTCTACTAGAGTTTGCTGGAGGTCCACTCCAGACCCTGTTTTCCTGGGTATCAGCAGCAGAGCCTGCAGAACAGCAAAGATTGCTGCCTGCTCCTTCCTCTAGAAACTTTGTCTTAGAGGGGCACCCGCCAGATGCGAGCTGAAGCTCTCCTGTATAAGGTGTCCATCGACTCCTGCTGGGAGGTATCTCCCTATCAGGAGGCATGAGGGTCAGCCACCCATTTGAGGAGGCAGTCTGTCCCTTAGCAGAGCTTGAGTGCTGTATTGGGAGATCCAATGCTCTCCTCAGAGCGGGCAGGCAGGAATGTTTAATTCTGCTGAAGCTGCACCCACAGCCACCCCCAATTTTTTTTTTTTTTTTTGAGATGAGGTTTCACTCTTGTCACCCAGGCTGGAGTACAATAGTGTGATCTCAGCTCACTGCAACCTCTGACTCCAGGGTTCAAGCAATTCTCCTGCCTTGGCCTCTGGTGTAGCTGGGATTGCAGGTGCTTGCCACCACGCCCAGCTAATTTTTGTATTATTAGTAGAAACAGGGTTTCACCATGATGGCCAGGTTGGCCTCAAACTCCTGACTTCAGGCGATCTATCTGCCTCAGCCTCCTAAAGTGTTGGGATTACAGGCATGAGCCACCATACCCAGCTTGAGTAAACTTTAAGTAAGAAAGTGCCTTTTAGGTTGAGTTTAGCAATTTTCATGTTACAGATTCTCTTCTACTATACACTATTTACTTAGCCTCTGCCTGGTATATGTAGCAACAGAAAATGGCTTCCCTTGTTGTAGTTCCAATGAGATTTAGAACACTTTGGGTCCTCAGATATAGTGAGGAAGGTTTTCACTTCATAGATGAAGGAACTGAAGCCTAAAGAAGTGGGAAGAAAAGAATTATCCAGGCTTGCAGTGCATTCCTTTCTTTCCCTGGGGATTCCCTTGGGAAAGAAATGTGGCTGATCAAATCTCCTTGTAAACATGTTGTGAAGACTCTGGGGAAAACCACTAAAGACATTTGTTAGTGCCAATCTTTGTCTTCTGGGACTTTTAGCAGCACGATCCTCCGTAATAGAATTATATATGGTAAACAAACCTGGAATCAGGATTCATGGGGAATGGCTTCTTGAAAAGTGTCACATAAGCTATGTAATTACTTCAGTGGATAAAGCTACTTCAGGGTTAAAAGAGCTGGTTTTAATTTCATGCAAGTAATGTACTTGTGTACATATTTTAGAGACTTATATGTTAAATCTGAATCAGACCAAGTCCTAATGTGGCAAGAAAAGGGCTGGGAAATAGTATTGGCAGTCCTGGGCCTCTCCCTATGTTTCCTGTACCTTATGGTCACTTATAGCTTTGAAATTATTAGTAAAGCTTGATACTTGGTAAAACATTTTATTCTTGTGGGTCTAATTTGAAAATCTAGTTCTTGTGTTATCTCCAATAACAACTTGGATGTTGCCTGATCCAAGATCACAAATCTCAGACTTCTCTCCTGTATCCCAAACCAGAGCAACAATGAGGTTTCCTCTATTCCTACATATTCCTTATCTTCTTACATGATTTAGAATGCTGATAATAACGATGATGATGACAATGATAAAATCAACACCTACCTTTAATTCACTTACTATATGTCAGACATAGTGCTTTTTATTATATAAAAACAGTATAAACAACACAACTCTATGTAAAAACTCACAAGTCGTGAAACATACGCATATAGACTTTATCAGGTTAAACATTATGAAACTTCCAATATTTATTTAACCAACAAAACAGCAATTTCATAGAGCTCAACCCAATATAATATGCCAGGTAGTTTTAAAGTAGGTGGCCAAGAAAGACCTCTGAAGATCTGAGATCTGAACAACAGGGAGCTGGGCATATAAAAGTTTAGAAGAGAGAAGAACCTATGCAAAGGGAATCTTCTGCTGCAAGGACTCTGAGGAGGGGACCAGTGGCAGTGTGAGCACTGAGACTCCTGTTATGGCTGGGGTAAAGTGAGTGAGACAGAGTGGTACAGGTAGAGTTGGGATGGGTAGGCAGAAAAGACCACTGGGCTTTGGAAGCATAAGTAAAGAGTCTGAGCTTTATACTAAATGGGTTTTGACTGGGGAAAAAGTGAGATGTTATTAATTGATTGATTAATGTTTTATTATTTTTATAGATTTGTGGGTACAAGTTCAATCTTGCTACATGGATGTATTGCATTGTGAAGTCTGGGATTTTAATGTACTCATCACCCAAATAGTGAGCACTGTACTATATAGGTAATTTTTCAGCCCTCATCCCCCTCTTGCCCTCTCACCTTCTGGAGTCTCCAATGTCTAGTCTTTCACTCTGTATGTCCATGTGTACCCATTGTTTAGCTCCCACTTGTAAGTGAGAACATATGGTACTTGACTTTTTCTTTCTGAGTCATTTCACTTAGGATAATGACCTCCAGCTCCATAATTTTATTTTTAAAGAGTTTCTCTAGCTGCCAAGTCTGAATGGACTGTACGGCTATAAAAGTGGCAGCAAGCAGATTATGTGGGCTGTTACTGTAGCAGGCAAGGCAAAAGCCAATGAAGGCCCAGACTAGAGTGATTGCAATTGGATGGAGAGAACTCTGCAGTTGAGGGGTTTATTTTTGTTGCTTGTAATACCCAGCTTCCCATGCCCCACCCTCCCCAGTAGCCACCTTATGAAAGGTCTTGTTGATGTTTCAGAGAACATTTGCAAACAACCTCTTAGACAAGGCTGTGGAAACAAACAAGGGTTTCCACTCACTTACTTTGATGTATGACTTGTGAATAAAATACTGTAAGCTAATTCTCTCCTTTGTCTCAGAGAAGGGTTTGCTTTCGGTGACTAAGAGCACTTGACAGGAGGCACTTTGTAGCAGCCCTAATACCCAAGGGGTATAGGAAACTCTAGAGACCAGAGCTGATACGCTCTTCTCCAGAAAATGAAACTGCTTCCAGATCCAGAGATAATTAGACAAAAGTCTCACTGGCGCAGGGAGCAAGAAAGAAGGGCTATGATGGGCAGATTCTTGGCATAGCTCTTCAGGATGCACAAGGACTTGCTCAGTTACCAGGAGAGTAGGGACCAATGAGAAAAACTGGCTGAAAATTAATTGAATGATGGGGAGAAGGATAAGGAGGAGAGAGAAGGGAGACTGGAATCTGGGACTGCACCCAGGTTGCCTTTGTATGCAAGTTCCCTAACAGTGCTTTCTGAGGGAAGTCAGGGACTGACTGAAGCTTAATTCAGATTCTCTGAATGTGCCTTAAGAAGACAGACTGAGGAATGATCTGATGAAATGCAGGGAAAGCAAAACTTGGCAAGGGCACAGTGGCAAATGAGCTGAGAATATGGGGGGAGATCCTGCCAAGACCCCCTTCCCCACAGGACCACCCTTGGTGTATCCGGAGAAATCAATCAATTGGACGGGACTGGATGGCTCCCACAGAACAGCAATGGGGGACCCCTGTGCGAGTTGGGGGTCTTCCATTTAAAGACAGGATTTGGGCCTCAACAGAGCATTAAGACGGGTCAGTGAAGGCATAGGGGAGGCCCTGAAAGTCTCGTCATATCCTGTGGATGACTCAATGGTGCCAAAAGCTATTCCCATTCCTGGACTGTGCCCAGGGAATTATAGTCCTGCCTCCCACTTCGTGTGAAGACCCTGGGGCAGAAAACGTGACATGGTTTCAATGTTCCTACACACTGGGGGCATTTGTAAGAGCCTTGTAGAGAGTTCACAAAAATCATTAAGTATACAAAACATCCTCTGTCCTTGCTCTTGAGCAAGCCACATTTCCTGATGCTACCTCTTTCCTCTCTTGGGTATTTATAGTATTCTTCTATGAATGTCTAGCTGGATGCATTCATGCCCCCATTCAGGCAGTCTAATCTTCGTTTACTCTGTTCTGGGGTCATCTGCCAGAGTTGTTGAAATTAAAAGTTGGAAATAACTTGATATATGTAAATTTCCTCTTATACCTCCTATCAATTTTATAGCCAAATATAAGAAAAGCTCTTATTGTATCCAAAGAGCTTTACCCAACATATCTCTGGATCTCACTCAAAGTTTGTGAAATAGCTATTATTACCCCCAACTGACTAGTGAAAAACAGGCTCAAAGAGGTAGAGGCCTGCCCAAAGTCACACCGTAAATGTCCTGAAAGAGAGGGGCCTGGAATCCAGGTCTCTTAGTTGCTGTCCAGCCCACTCACCCCTGTACAATGCTGCCTTCATTATCTCCTTTTTATTCCGCTGTATCAATGGGTAAAACAGAACAAAATAATATTCCTTTTTTTTCGTGTCTACCTAAATGTGGTTACAGTCTCTAGTCTGCTTTCCTTGAACTCAGTGGAGACAATCTCTCATCTGGAAAAAATTCATTTTTTAAGGTTTCCAGTCCCATTGACTGCCCTCTCCAACCTCATACTTTCTGATCCAACATCACTACTCATAATGATTTAAATAAAACTAAACTGTTATTTCACACTACTGCATGTTTCTTTGTTAAAGCTCTTTTCCCTATTCTAATTGGCCTCCTCTTTGAATGGAAAACTTTTGCCCTTCCTAAAGCCCCAGAAATCTACCCTTGATCTCCAAGTAAGTCAAATGAGTTGTCTGATCCCATATGCCTTCTCTATATGTACCTTATCATAGCACTCACTGGACTCTATTAGAATTGTCTGTTTAAATGCCTGGCCTCTTCCTCTGTCCCAGAAGCCACTTGAGGACAGAGACTTTCTATCTCCATCACCTAATGCAGAATTTGCCCAATAATAGCAGGTACTTGGGAAACATATATTGCCTTGATCAGAAATCACAAACTGACAAATAGTTTCTAGTAATTAAATAATCATTTCTCATTCCCAGAAACAATGCCATTAGAACTTTCTTATAATCAGATTCCAAGTATTCAGTCAGATGAGTTTTGACATTTGTATACGCCTGGGGAACCACCACCTAAAAGAAGTCATAGACTATTACCACACTTTTTCCCCGTTGCTTCTAGCCCACAAGAGCAGTCTGTTAAATACCTTGGCCAAGGCTAAGAGTGTCAGTTTTAAATTAATATCTGAACATGAGCTGCCTCCTACGAGTATAAACTTTGGCCCAAGGGCCCATGAGGACTACAGCCATTTGGCAGAGTCATGGTAAATGATGCAAAGGATGGCATAATTCTTTGCAAGAGAAATAGTATGGTTGGTGATGTACCATTAACTGAATGACATTTTGTATCTCTCTCATTCATGGTCACTGGTCAGTGCAAAACCCCGCTTCCCTTGCCCTAAGCAGAGAAGCCCCAAAGAATCTAAATCAGCCAGGGACAGGTAAATGAGCCTAGGGTCTTAAATCATCGATGGATTTGTGTCCAGGTTTGCATTTGGTCCTGAAGGATGTATTTTCCTTTCATGGGTTATGAGCCAATGTTTCTTTTTTTTGCTGATTTATAGCCTCCTATAAATTAACAGGGGCCTTTCAACTGGGAACACCACATCCCAAAGGCATGAATCTTCCATAGGTAATTCCTCCCTGAGGAAGACAGAGTTAGCTCTCAATTACATACAGCGATGGGGGTGCATGGTGGCTGAAATGATACAAATGCCACTTATATTCAAGTTGGAGCCTTTTCACAAAGTCACAGAAAGAACACAGTCAGATTTGAGTCCCAGAAGTATAAAAGTCCCAGAGAAAGGGGCCTTACCATATCTTTACTTGCATTAAATACAGATTTGTTTAATACCCCCCAGGAGAGGAGAGATACAAAAACATGGGAAAACTTTGTCTCCTCTCATAACATTCTCAGCTCGTGGTAAAGACAGACACATCTATAATTATACTACCAGCTAATATTTCCCACTCATTTGGAAATGACTTTTACAAATATTTAGTGACTGAGGCATTCAGTGTCATAATAAAAGGGGAAAATGCACTAAATCACAATTTTTACTCTGTCTGATATTCAGTTTCTTTGATTCATTTCTTCTTTATTTAATGAACTATTTTCCAAGTATTACTAGATATGAGACATTGTGCCAGGGCTAGAAATAATGTGAAAAAGAAGAGATGTTCTCTGCTCTCACAGAGTCCACAGCTGTGGTGGCTGAAGAACTGTGGTCTCTGCCCCCCACCAATTGTATATCAGCTGCACATATGTGTGGAGTAAAACAGAAATTTAAATTTTAAGGTAGAAAATTTACTTATGAGTCCCTCTGAAATATATATATTTTCCTATCGAGGGAGGAGAAAGTGGATTACAGTTGAAAAGGTATATTGGAATCCAATCCAAAGAATAAACATATTATTTGAGAACTAAGAGTCAGGAAGCCTGGCGTCAACTCCTAAATCATTTCCTCATTAGCTGGTGATTTATAAAAGTCATTTAAACTCAGTCCCAGTTCTGTCATATGTACAATGGGTTGAGGCTTGCCACAGAAGTTGTAAATTGTATGTGTTTTTGATAGGAATCCTTTACTGTACAATTTATCTGTTCTCTTACACATTCATCATTTATTCATTCATTCTGCTGAATAAACATTCATTTGTCCCATGTGTTAATTTTCATGGCTACTATAACAAATTATCACAAATTTGGTGGCCTAAAACATCAGAAATGTACTCCTGCACAGTTCTTGAAGGACAAGAGTCCAAAATCAGTATTACTGGGCTGAAATCAAGTTGTCAGTAGGATGTGTTACTTTAGGGTGCTCCAGGGGATAGTATGTTCCTTGCCTCTTTGATTTTTTTTGGTTGCTGCCTTTATTCCTTGGCTGGTGGCTGCATTACTCCAATCTCTGCCCCGATGATCACATTGCTTCCTCTTCTGAGTGTGAAATCTCCCTTTGCCTACTTCTTACAAGAATATGTGTGATTGCATTTAGGGTCTACCTAGATAATCCAGGACAACCTTTTCACCTAAAAGAATTTAATTAATCATTCCTGCAAAATCCCATTTTTGCAACATGAGATAATGAATAGTCACAGAATCCAAGCATGAGGATGTTTTTTGCAGGGACATTATTCAGCCTACCACTTCCTCTATTTATGTGTATTCCTGGCACTTTGAGAATTAGTAAAGTATGTAGTTTAAGAATACAGACTTTGCAATGAAAAGGGCTTGGTCCTGAGTACTGTCTTTGCCATTTCCTATCTGTGATCTTGGGCAAAATACTTGCATTATAATAATATGTGTGACATTAAATTACATACATAAATTATTTGGCATAGTTAGTTCATAATGCTAAATAATCAGTAGATGTCAGAAAATATCAATATTAGGTCTGTATATGGTCTAGAGTTGGAAGAACTTGTCCATGCCACTGGTAAATTCAAGATATGATTAAGAAATTGTGAAATAAGCAGTTCCAATGAAGTTTAGTAACTTTTTTTTTAAGAGATGGAATCTTGCTCTTTTATCCAGGCTGAAGTGCAGTGGCTTTATCATATGTGGCTAACTGCAGCTTAGAACCTGCAGACTCAAGCAATCCTCCTGCTTCAGTCTCTTGAGTAGCTGGGACCACAGGCATACAATACCATACCTGGCTAATTTTAAAAAAAATTTTATTTTTGTAGAGGCAAGGTCTTGTTATGTTACCTAGGCAAGTTTTAAACACCTGGCCTCGAGCAAACTTCCCCCACTTGGCCTCTCAAAATGCCGGAGTTATAGTTATGAGCCACCATGCCCACCCCAAGTTCAGTAGTTTCTATTAGCAAGGGAATGTCAGGGCTTTTCTTTTCTTTTCTTTTCTTTTCTTTTTTTTTTTTTTTTTTTTTGGAGCGGAGGCTTAAGAAGCAGAAGAAAGAGAAAGAAGAACAGTTCTCTATTGAGAGAGAAGGGAATTCTGAGAGGAAAGATGGCTGGTGGCAGATGAGCCAGATTTTACAGTCAGGTTTGAGGAGGAGGTGTCTGATTTACACAGGGCTCACAGACTTCCCTGAACTATAAAACTTCCCACACATTGCATACACAGAGAGGATAGGAGATGGGGGTCACGGACAGGAAAGGAGGAAATTACTATAGAAAAGTTGGAGACCCTGTTGCTGACACCCCATCGGGTGGTCAGAGGTTGGGGTCAGTCCAGAAGCCTTTGGATAGCATCCCGGGGGGTAGCCTCAGCCAGAAATCCTCATTTGCTCCAGGAACTCTTCCAGCCCTAGGCAGTGGCCAAGTCCTCTGTGAAAGGAAGCTGGTTCAAACATGGCCAACATGCCCAGCAATCCTTGGGTACTGGGGAATTCTCCATGTTCTCCTCAGCAAGCCTGTCACCCAGATTTGAAGATTTTGTGGGTAGAAACAGTGGTAACTGGATGCTGAATGTGAAGAAGAGAGAGAACTTCTGGATAATCCCCACCATTTTGCTCAAATGGTGGAGTGAAATGAGATCACTGATTAGAGAACTCAGGCAGAATGGCAATAAATTCCATAAAGAATAATTATATTTCTTCTTTCCTTTTAAAGAAATGCAGAAGTCCTCTTCCTCTTCCCCTTCCTTATTTCCCTTCTCCTTTCCTTCTTCTCCTCTCCCTCCTCCATCTCTTTATTTTCTTCTGTGGAGCTGGGAGCATTGGTATAAGCCAATAGGAAAAAGTGAGACAAATTTCAGACTTGACACAAAGTGTCTTTTCCTGTCTCTTCCCCAAACAGCTTTCTAGGAGCCAAGCTCTTTCCTACCTGGTGGTCATTTTGCTGCCAATTTGATCTCTATTACTGAAAGGCTTGTGTTTAACTACCCCCCACCCATCGACACCCTCTGCACACACAACACACAGACATTTAAGATGTCCTACTCATTATTTAGGCTGTGTTTGACATATTCTAAGGAAAGTCTTCACTATTTTTAAGCATCGATTTCTCACCTCACTACTATGAAAACACACACACACACAGTTTATTCTGTTGTATACTGCTCTGATTTTCTGTATCTTTCTTTTTTTGCACTATCACAACTATAATAAAATATTTGAATGATTATCTATATAAAGCCCTTCTCTCCCCTTAATTTATAAGCACCAAGAGACAAAAATCCATTTCTGCTTTCCTCACTGTGGTATTTTTTGAACTTATCACAGATCCAGAAAAGACCAAGTTATAAACATAGTCTGAATGAAATAATACAAATGAATGAATGAATGAATGATGGATAAGTGCAGTGTACTATAATAATGATGTGAGGAACCACTTCTAAGCACACAGAAAGCATAAGGCAAATGTTTGGGAGGCATATGTACCTGTAAATTGAGTCTCTGTCAGAATAGCTGCTCCAATTATGGAATACTAGGCACTTGGTCTCACTGAGAATTACTCATTGGTAAGCACTGTACAGTTTATGAGCTTCTCTTACTTGCATTATCTCACATAATCCACCCAGCAGTATTGAATTGGAAGAATTATCATTTCCAATTGCAAATGAAAAATAAGGCCCATGAAGATATTGTAACAGCCCAAGGTTTCAAAGAGAATGAGTGGCAGGGTTAGCATTTAAATCCATGTTTTTGATTCTGAAGACATTTTTCTCCATACCTTGATGTCCTTCAAACATGTCTTTACTAAGCACCAAGTCTGCTATGTGCCAGGGATATACAGATAAAACTGATGCTCTGTATGGAGGCAAGTAGATAAGTAGACAGAATGGGCACATACCTAGTGTGGAAGGAGTTGCAAGAAGCAGGCAATTGAGTCGGTTCTAGGGCTGGCTCAAAGTCTGGGACCAGAAGACACAGAGCCAGGCAGGGGCAGCACCTCCCTTAGAGACTGGGCTAATCCCTGGCGAGTCAAGCTGGCGGAGTGCTTGGGGAATGACCTCAGAGACAGACAAAGAGGGCCCTGGCCTTGCCCACTTCGCTGCCAACAGTCCCAGCTCCTAGGGCGGCCCAGTAACAGCAGGGGACAGCAGGATCTTCCCTCAGTCCTCAATTCTTTCCTGGTCCTTGCCTTCCTTCCAAGCCCCTCTACTGTCTTGGCATCATTTCTTCCTGGGCACCTAACTCAGACCTCATCCTCTGTCCTCTTCAGTTTTCATTAAAGAGACAGCTGATGAGGATTTAGAGTGCTACTCCTGCAGAGGGACAGAGAAGGGAAGTGTGGGTTGAGAAGAGGTTTGGTCAATGTGGGATTTTTCTTGCAATGTCCATTTATTAACCTGAGGTAAGGGCACTTTGGGTGCTTTGGGTTGAGAAGATAATTTGGGATATGTTGGGTGAATGACTTGAAATGAAGCAGTCGGATCATTTAAGAACACAGGCTTTGGAGTCAGAGATCTGGGTTCAAATATGAGTTTCACTGCTTCACTTCCTGATTGTGCCACCTCAGGCAGGTTACTTGACATTGCTGTGTCTCACTTTTATCATTTGCATCTGCAAACTTATTGTCCTAAAAACCAAGTCATAGAGTTGTCTCAAAGATACAGCTGGTACCAAGTGAATGATCATCATACATGTAATGTGTGTGTGCAGGTCTGTCTGTGTGAGAGAGAGAGAAAGAAGGAAAGAGGAAGAGAGAGAATGTGAGTTTGTGTATATGACAGCATTTATTGAGTACCTCTTTGGTAGAAACTATGCAAATTGTCATGTGTATATGATTATCTGATACAGATTCTATTAAGCCCATTTTACAGATGAGAAAAATGGAAGCTCAGACAACTTAAGTAATTTGTCTCAAGTCAAATGACTAGGAAGTGCAGAGCCAGGATTTGAGATTTCAGTCAGGTTTCTTGATGCCCAAGCACCTGTGTATTGGTAGTTTTTCTAATACACAGCAAAGTGCAAACTGTCTCTCTTGACCTTGAGCCACTCCTTGTGGCAAAGTTTCTAGTTAACATGAAACCCAATCAGAATCCCCAAAATAGCAGCCTGTTCCTCTAGGGGGAACAAGAGCCCCACCCAAAGCTTGCTCCAGAGTCTTAGAGGAAAGAAAAAGGAGGCAGCAGAGAGGCTTGCTCAAAAAGGTGACACATATTTTCCAGGAGCTGCCTCCAGGGCTGGGATGGAGATTATGAGCATCATAATTTTAAACCTTTTACTTAACTTTTCATTCTTGCTTCAGGCCTGGGCAAAGCTGGACTCTTGAGTCTTGGACAAAAATGGAAAAATAAGGGCTATAGTTCAAAGAAAATCATTTCACTATGTCTATTTCACATGATGCTGCCTGCAGAAATATAGCAAACCAGATTCCTCTGTTCGGTTTATCCCCAGAAAGAGGGAACCTGTACGGAGAAACTGTAAGGAGTGAGAGAGAGATTTTGGAGAAAGATGAGCTTTAGCTTTGCAAAGGCGAGATTTGTTTTGCTCAGTAAATTTCTAGAATTGTTTCATTTGATTTCCCATTGTGTGGGTGTACTGTTAGGTACACCTTGTGTTAGACACTGGAGGAGCTCTTAGAGGATTTAACGTCATAATCTATAAGTGATATGATAGTGCAGTTGGTTTAAAGATCAGAACTAGCAAAGAGAAGGGCATAATCAACTAAGTATTGGTCAATTTTCTCCTCTTTCAAGTCCTAGTTTAAACACAGAATAAAAATATGTCTTCCAAAATGATTATCTTTCACTAAAGGAGGCTGAGTAAATGTAGCTCTTCTCTCTTTACAGGTGCAGCCTCTAGACCTGCCTCACATGCTTTTATCTAGCTAGAAGCAGAGCAATACAAATTACATGGGCACTGTGATCAATCCTTAACCAGGGGACTGTTGAGCACTCAAATAAGACACCTGATTGGCTTAAAGATTGAGAAATCCTTTCTTTGAATTTTCTGAAAATGATTAAAAGAAAAAAATAAAAGGAGAAATAAAATCTACTCTATCTTCAGTGAAGGTGGAAATAGCTATAACCCTGAACCACGGACTTTGATATATTCCTACTTAACACCATGAAATCTTGTTATGGACCTGAAACTGGGTGCAGATTTTCCTAGAGTGCCACAAGACTCAAAAGACTATTCAGTGATCCTTTGATTAAAGTAGAAAAATGTAAAATTGTCAGAAGCCATGGAAGAAGAGAGATCATGCTGTAGAAAACCAGCATCTGGAGATAGACGGATGCTATATCATGACATACGTAATTGCTTGTGATTTAGCTTACCTAGTCTGGTCACTGCATCTCTGGGGAAAATAAAAGTGAAGGATGAAATCAAGATAGTGTTCACCGAATGACAAGCCAGAAGGCTTGTGTATACAGAGATAGCATGGAAGCCAAACTCATCTTCCAAATACCTAAACCAGAAAGAATAGACACATGCCTGCAGGAATGGAAGGGTTAAATTTGATGAAAGTGTTCTGGAAAACAAACTTGCAGTAAAGATGCATACTCTCTTTAAAGAACTTCCCTCCATCATTGACTTCTGCACTCCTCACCCTGCACAATATTATTCAGTAATTACTTCATCATGTTAAAAAGAATTATCAGCAAGAAATAAGCACAGAAGTCTGTGCGTAGACACTGAATAAGCAAAGGAATGAAAAGCAAACAAAAGAACATACATCACTGGAGGAAAAGTTCTAGCAAATAGTTTTCCAGATCCTGACAGCTTCAATAACGTTAGGTCACCCTGATATCTCTCTTGCATAAAAAAGGGAGCTCTAAGCTAAAAACCAAGAGTTCTAGTGGAAAAAAAAATAACAGAAGGTGAGAAGAGCTCAAGAAATAATCAAAGAAAAAAATGAAGTAATATTGAAGTGGAAGACACATGGAAATTCCAAAAGTAGAATGAACTAACTGAAAACATAGTCAAGGACAAAGATGTGTTTGAAAATAATCACATCAGAAAATGTTTTATAAAATGAAAATAATTTAACAGAAAGAAATATCATCATATTACATGCCAAGAAATTTTTATATAGAATCAACAGCACAGATCCCAGAAAATTTAATAAATTTCAGATGTGATAATAATAATGTAATAATCATAATAAAGTAATTTAGAAGGAAAAAATTCAGACTTGTCTTATACTTTTCCATAACAACATGTAATACAGGAAGACAGTGGCATAGTATCCATAATGTTTAAAGGGAAGGAAACTAGATTCATTATACCCAGCATAACTTGTCTTTAGAAGATGAAGACAAAGGATCTACAACCTCAAACATGCAGATATTCATCCTACAACATGCAAAACCTTTCCTTAGAATTAAAAAAACAGACACCAAAGAAATGCACCCAATAAAGAAATGAAAAAAAAAAACAAAAAAACTTAGAAATAGAGAAGTCTAGTAAAAAGGATTAATCGGTGATGAACATTAAATCCATTTAAGTAAATAACTAAGATTAATAGCTCTGAGTATAATTGTTACCTAGTAGAATAAGATATTATAAAACTTGACAATAAAAATAATATTGTAAATAAGAAAACAGGGAAATCAAATTATGTGCATGGAGGTATATAATTTTTAAAATATAATCAATCTAATTTTTAAAATAATATTTTCTGCCTTGAACTTTAGAGGAGATTTTTGTAAGTGGAATCTATTTGTATAAGGAAACATATAAATTTCAGTTACTCCTTTAGTTTCATGTTAGGTTCTACTTTATAATAAATTCAAGACAAATGAAAATAATCCTTTATATTTTAAGTAGCCTGCATTGGATTACTCTGATTTCATTGAGGGGATACATATGGCAATGATTAGTTTAAAAATGTACCTATCTCTGATTTTTTTTCTTAATCAAATTTGTATCTGTTTTAAGAAGTGCACATGATGGAACCAAGTGGACAATCTCTCAGAAGCCATAGGAGATATGCTAATAAAATAGTAAAATAGTGATCAAATAGAATTAGATTGAAATTTTTTGTTTTCTTGTTTTTTTGTTTTTTTTTTGAGTCAGAGTCTTGCTCTGTTGCCAGGTGCCAGGCTGGAGTGCAGTGGTGCGATCTCGGCTCACTGCAATCTCCGCCTCCTGGGTTCAAGCAATTCTCCTGCCTCAGCCTCCCGAGTAGCTGGGACTACAGGTGCGCACCACCACGCCCAGCTAATTAAAATTTATGAAGATGAAGAAGAAAAAAGAACAATAAAGAAAACAGTAAGGAAATAAGGAAACGTACTGTGCCTTAGGACTGCCGAATACCGTAATAAGCCATGTTCAATAATAAAAGTGAATGTCATAGGAATGTCATAGGAAGTGTGTATATTACAGCTATGAGCCCTACACAGCTCAACACTTACACTCTGTAGGCCTCTTATAACATCTGATACTAATATGTCCTTTGCATTCAAAATACAAGTTTCTTATACATTTAACCTTCTCAACAGTCATCAATAAGTCATCAGGACTGATATTTAACCAAATCTGCTTCTACCTTCTGAAATTAAGATCAGCTATATTATTCTCTCAAGAGTTTTATCATTAGACTCTGGACTCGGATGTCTATCCTGCTGATGGTTATCGACTCTGAAGAACATATATTGTGTAATTTTTGCATGTTCATTTACTATCCTTCAGAATCTGGCATAGTACTTAGCATATAGTAGTACTTAATAAGTGTTTGTGAATTGAGTTAATAAGTACTTGTGAATGATATGTGTATGAAGATTAAGTCCTTTTCCCAAGGTTCACCTAGCAAGGGAGTGATAGAACTGGAATTTGAGCCTCACCACAGGCCCTCTAGTTAAGCCAGCTAGGCATGACTTTCCTACTTTTCAGATGAGGAAAACGAAGCTCAGAAAGTAAAGTGACTTTGAAATTGAAGAAACTTTTTTTTTTTTACATTTTATTTTATTTTATTTTATTTTTATTTTATTTTTAATTTTTATTGTATTTTATGTTTTGGGGTACATGTGACGAACAATAGCAAAGACCTGAAGAAACATTTTAATGGAAAAGTCTTTCTGCTCTCTGCTATACTAGAATCCCTTTCTTAAGCTCTAGAGAAAGGAACAGTAGAATTCTGATCATGAAACCGTTTGTCAAGTACCAAATGACACTTTGTCAGCCCACACTGGGCTTTGAGCCTGCCATAGGTGATTACCTTCTGATATGTTATGAGTTTGAGAGAAAAAGAAAAAAAATTAGAAGAGATTAAATATGCAGATACCAAAAGAAGACTATAATTTGATATCCTTAATCACTCACATCATTTTGGTATCAGGCTCACAGGTTGGAAAGAGCTCCCAATACATTCTTTATTCAGCTGCCCTGAGTCTCTTAAAGGGTGAGGATGCTGGGGTTGTAACCTCATAACATTGCTGCCTTCTTGCACAGCTTCAGAGAGGAAGATAAGACTTTAGTGCAATGGTTACCTTGGTTTTTGCAAGATTACCTTCTGTAATAAGATATTAAAATGGGACCTTTCATAAGCTCGTTTTAAAATATACAGTGCCAACTACTGTTGTATTCTAGAGTGAGGTGTTGAAGACTCATGCAGAACATGCAGAGGATGAGCTCAAAGGCTATGTGACCATTAGCCTAATGTTCACCTGGAGGATATAAAATAAATGAAAAGATGATTTAAAAAGTTAGAAACTTTTTAATTGAAAAAGGTTGTTAGGGATGTGGCTTTTTGCACATCAGAGGAGACAAGGGCTCATTTTACCTAACCTCAGGGTGAGTGAGTGAAGTTTTAAGGACACTAGAAACTGTGGGCCGTGGCTGATGCTGGCTTCATCTCTGGTAAAGCCGAATAAGAATATCTGTGCCTAGTATTTGCTCTGGTGATAGATGATGAGGGAGAGTTCTATTGAGAAAGACCTGCTCTTCCAGAGTACATTGGAGCACAGGATATATATATATATTGAATGGGTCAGATGGTGGTCACTTGGGAAGAGCTGGCCAGGAGTCATCCAAAAGAGGTTGTAACGTTTCCCAAGAGAGACTTCTGGATGGGTGATGAGACCCCAGTAGAAAGAGTATCAATGAGGTCACCAGGTCAAAGGGAAATTGTAGGCAGTCTATCAAAGGATACTGGAAGTGGACCCTGAGGTGATGGAGGAGTGTTCACAAGGGACTCATAAACACACATTAAAAAAGCATCAGATTTGAACATCCATGGAACCCAGGGTCAGATTATAGATCCCATTATGCCCAAAGGAAACCAATATGAGATTATATTAACATTGAAAAAGGGAGACTGTGATGGTTAATACTGAGTGTCAACTTGATTGGATTGATGGATGCACAGTATTGTTCCTAGGTGTGTCTGTGAGGGTGTTGCCAAAGGAGATTAACATTTGAATCAGTGGACTGGGAGAGGCAGACCCACTCTCAATCTGGGTGGGTATCATCTAATCAGCTGCCAGCATGACTAGAATAAAGCAGGCAGAAGAATGTGGAAGGATTTGACTTGCTGAGTCTTTGGCCTTCATCTTTCTCCTGTGCTGGATGCTTCCTGCCCTTGAACATTGGACTCCAGATTCTTCAGCTTTTGGACTCTTAGACTTACACCAGTGGTTTGCCAAGGGCTCTTAGGCCTTTGGCCACAGACTGAAGGGTGCTCTGTTGGCTTTCCTACCTAGAGGTTTTGGGACTCGGACTGGCTTCCTTGCTCTTCCCCCTACTGTGGGACCTCACCTTGTGATTATATAGGTCAATACTCCTTTATAAACTTCCCTTCATATATATATCTATCCTATTACTTCTGTCCCTCTAGAGAATCCTAATACAGAGACCTTTTCTGTCCTTTACTTCCCCTCAGTGTTCCACTGTAATCCTGAGGAGCCAGAGGCAGCTTCCTGAGTGGGTGAAGGGGTAGCAGCTCTCATAAGGAAAAAGAGAGAAAGGCAGCCATGGCCATGTTTCTCCCATTTTTAAAACCATCAGATATCATGAGACTCACTCACTAACATGAGAGCAGCACAGGAAAGACCCGCCCCATGATTTAATCAACTTTCACTGGGTCCCTCCCACAACACCTGAGAATTATGGGAGCTACAAGATGAGATTTGGGTGAGGACACAGAGCCAAACCATATCATTCTGCCCCTGCACCTCCAAATATTATGTCTTCACATTTCAAAACCAATTATGCCTTCCTAACTGTCCCCCAAAGTCTTAACTCATTTCAGCATTAACTCAAAAGTCCACATTCCAAAATCTTATCTACAACAAGGCAAGTCTCTTCCATATATGAGCCTGTAAAATCAAAAGCAAGTTAGTTACTTCCTAGATGCAATGGGAGTGTAGGCATTGGGTAAATGCAGCCATTCCAAATGGGAAAAATTGGTCAAAACAAAGGGGCTACTGGCCCCATGCAAGTTTGAAAACCAGCAGGGCAATCAAATCCTAAAGCTCCCAAATGATTTCCTTTAAATCCATGTCTCAAATCCAGGTCACACTGATGCAAGGGGTAGGCTCCCATGGTCTTTGGCAGCTCTGCCCCTGTGGCTTTGCAGGGTACAGCCTCCCTCCCAGCTGCTTTCATGGGCTGGCATTGAGTGTCTGTGGCTTTTCCAGGAAACAGTGCAAGCTTTCAGAGGACCTACCATTCTGAGGTCTGGAGGATAGTGACCTTCTCCCCAAAACACTAGGTAATGCCCCAGTAGGGACTCTGTCTGGGGGCTCCAACCCCACACTTCCCTTCTGCACTGCCCTAGCAGAGGTTCTCCATGAGCTCCCCGTTTCTGCAGCAAATTTCTTCCTGGACATCCAGGCATTCCCATACATCCTCTGAAATCTAGGTGGAGGTTCCAAAACCTCAGTTCTTGACTTCTGTTCACTGGCAGGCTCAATACTATGTGGAAGCTGCCAAAGCTTGAGATTTGCACTCTCTGAAGCCACAGCTCAAGCTCTACATTGGCCACTTTCAGCCATAGCTGGAGTGGCTGAGACACAGGGCACCAAGTCCCAAGGTTGCACACAGCATGGGGATCCTGTGTCCAGCCCATGAAACTACCTTTTTCTCCTAGGCTTCTGAGTTTGTGATGGGATGGGCTGCCATGAAGACCTCTGACATGCCCTGGATACGTTTTCTCTGTGGTCTTGGGGATTAACATCCAGCTCCTCATTACTTATGCAAATTTCTGCAGCCAGCCTGAATTTCTCCTTAGAAAATGGGATTTTCTTTTTCTATCACATTGTCTGGCTGCAGATTTTCTAAACTTTTATGCTCTGTTCCCCTTGTAAAACTGAATGCCTTTAACAGCACCCAAGTGACCTCTTGAATGCTTCACTGCTTAGAATTTTTTTCTGCCAGATACTCTAAAGCATCTCTCTCAAGATCAAAGTTCCACAAATCTCTAGGGTAGGGGCAAAATGCCACCAGTCTCTTTGCTAAAACATAGCAAGAGTCATCTTCACTCCAGTTCCCAACAAGTTCCTCATTTCCATCTGAGACCACCTCAGCCTAGCCTTTATTGTTTATGTCACTATCAGCATTTTTGTCAAAGCCATTCAACAAGTCTCTAGGTTGTCCCAATCTTTCCCACATTTTCATGTTTTCTGAGCCCTCCAAACTATTTCAATCTCTGCCTGGTACCCATTTCCAAAGTCGCTTCCACATTTCAGGTCTCTTTTCAGCAGCACCCTACTCTACTGGTACCAATTTACTGTATTAGTCAGTTTTCATGCTGGTGATAAAGACATACCTGAGACTGGGCAATTTACATAAGAAAGAGGTTTAATTGGACCTACAGTTTCAAGTGGCTGGGGAAGTCTGTGAATTATGGCAGAGAAGGCAAGAAAGAGCAAGTCATATCTTATGTGGATGGCAGCAGGCAGAAAGAGAACTTGTGCAGGGAAACTCATTTTAAAACCATCAGATCTCATGAGACCCACTCACTATCATGAGAACAGCATGAGAAAGACCCACCTCCATGATTTAATCATGTTCCACCAAGACCCTCCTGCAACATGTGGGAATTATGGGAGCTACAGGATGAGATTTGGGTGGGGACACAGAGCCAAACCACATCAACATCTTTAAGGAGATATTAAGAAGTTGTTTATGATAAAAGCTCGGATAAAATGCCCATGCTTAGAGATGAAGTAGCCTTAAAAAAATAATTGCAACTTAATTTGCTCACTAGCACAAGAGTGTCCTTTGTAAAACTGAGCAGAAATCAGCTCCTAGAAATTATGAATGTTTATCAGTTGATTGGATTGATGATTTCTTATCAGATCCTCCTCTGGTTGTATTCGTCACTCTGGACACTCCATTGTTTGTTACTGTATTGCTAAAATTGTTATGATCATATTAAATCCCAAGTTTATTCCTCAAGGGATTTTATATCTGTTTTGTTTGTCTAAGAATCGTAACCTCATTTGAGTCATTTAAACAATTCCTATTTCTGCCTTTCCTTTAGTAATCTTTCTCTTAGTCATCCCTGATAAATTTGGGCTTGTTTGCTTTTCGGCATTCTGCTTTTGATGCATCCCGTGACACTCAAGCAGAGCAGTTTTCTAGACATTTAGAACAGAGGGCTAGAGTTCATGGACAATGTTAATGATACAGCAACTTTCTGCATGTTATTAATTTAGAGATGGATATATTTTAAGAGAATAAGTGAACAAAGAAGGAAAAAGGAGCAGGGAAGGAAGACTAAACTTGAAAAAGAGGAATGAGGTAGCTAAACAAATGATTAATAATAATGATTCCAGTTAATAACAAGTTTCATTCATTAAGTAATTACTAGGTTCCAGGCCCTGCAAAGTGCTTTATCCACATTATATTATATAATTCTCAATACAACAGTAAGATATATTCTTTTCCTCATGTTATCAACGGAACTGAGGCTTGGAGATGTTAAATCACTTGCTACAGGTCATACAGCGTTTGAATTGCAAAGGAGATTCAAACTTAGTTTCTTTTCAACTTCAAAGTCTATTATTTAACCACTGTGCCTGTTAAGTACGAGAATAAACCAGTCATTCTTCACTTGGAGTGATTTTACCTCTAGAAGATATTTGGCAATCTCTGGAAACATTTTGGTTGTCACATCTTCTGGGTGGGAGGAAAAAGGGGCGCTACTGGTATCTACCGGGTAAAGGCCAGGGATGCTAAGAAACATCCTACAGTGCACAAGACAGCCCCACAACAAAGAAATATTTGCCTCTAAATGTCAGTAATGCTGAGATCAAGAATGGAATGAAGTTACTGATCTTTATAAAAATTATATTTTTATCTCATTAATATTAAGATGCACTCTCATGTCTAGAAGGACTGAAAGTACACAACGAAATGGGTTTGCTGTGCAGAAAGAAAGGGAAAAGGAATATACTTTGGAGTGGGACTTAGAGCCTTGGGAGGAATTTGCTGACCACAAGCACATCGTTGTTAAGAATAAGTTCTGAGTTACCAATGCATGCCAGCCATCCTTTGCATGGGTGGTTTGGGGCCTAGATAGAAAGAACTGGCCTTTGAATCAATACTCAATTATTGTAACAGATTGGCCTCTTTCCTGTGTTTTTGCGAAACAAAAATAATGTCCATTTTAAAAGGAGGATCTGTTACCTGCTATATTTAGCATCATGAAGGAGAACCGCAATATTTGCTTTCCATAAATTTGCAAAAAGAAAGATATTTTCCACCCACCCCCATCCATGCCATGGTTTTCCACTGACAGCTGCATATATGGGTATCCTGCCGTATATCTCTGGAGAGAAGAAGACCTGGGAGGCGTGGGCAGGCTGATGAATGGAGCCATTGACTCAGACGTTCCTTGATGGGCAGGCATGATTATTTCAGGGGGCCAGTTCTTCCACTGTGACCACACAGCTGAGGGCACAGCCAATGAATAGGTTTCACCCAATAATTTCTGGTTGATTCATATTTGGGTCAGTGATGTGGTGGGCAACGCCAGCTGCTGCCCCAGGCTCCAAGGGCAACTTTCTGAGCTGGGACTCCTTACAATTCTGCCCTGTTAATGGAGGTTGGGGAAAATCTAGGGTGGATCCCTCCAGGCATGAGTGGGTGAGGAGAGGAAACAGAAGGGAATGGTTTTCATGAATTATTGCTAGAGTTTTTACAGAAATAAAAGCACGGCTTTGAGGAGGAGGTAGAGGAATATCAGCATCATACCACTCCTATTGCTCTTCGGATAAAGTCCAAATTGCCTCATGTGGCTTACTAGGCATGACATGACTGGGTTGCCATGCCATCTTTCTCTCTAGCCTCCTCCTAGGCTGCCCTTATCTTTAATATCTGCCTTCCAGTCAGGCTGACCACCTTTTAGTGCCTCTGACAGGGCATTGCTCTCTCCTCAAAGTCTTTGCAAATGCTATTACCTTATCCTGGGAGGGCTTGCTCTTCAACCTCTAACCTGATTAAATCCTTCTCATCCTTAGGATATAGTTGGGATGGAACTTTCCTGACCTCCCAGACTAGATCAGATTGCTGTTGCATGTTTTTATAGTAACCTGATCTTCTTCATTGCAGTTACCCCACAGCTATGTTTCTCATCGGTCTTCCTCATGAGTCTGTGGGCTACAGGAGGGCTAGAAAACATCTACCTTCGTCTCTCTTGCATTCCTAGTACCTAGTCCAGCACCTGGTCCATAGTAGGTTTTACTGAATATAGCACTTAATAAAAAATAATAAAGGGAAGAAAGAAGGAGATAAGAAAAGAAGGGAAGGAAGGAAAAAGGGCAGGAGGGGGGAAGGAGGCATGGAAAAAAGGAAGAGGGGAAAGGAGAGGAAAGAAAGAAGAAAGGTGAGAATTTAACTTGTGAAAAAAAAATTTCAATAATCAGTTTCAATCTCTGGACTTACCTGTAAGTTGATGGCAGAATTGACTGAAGTCTAATATCTAGGTCTCCTGAATCTCAGTTCAATAGAACAAACAAATAAATGCAATAAATCCAGAGATAATTCAGAGAGAGGTCAACTATCCTCATAACTTGGAGGAAATACATGAGTTTGCTGTGTCTCAGTGAAAGCCAGTTCCCTGTCATGGCCTGTTGAGCAGCTGCATACTCTGTCTTCTGCTATGATTTGGAGAAGGATTACAGGCACCAGGAAAATGATTAGAAACATCAAGAGAAAGATTAGGTGCATCAGAAGAATGAGTAGGGGCATTAGTATTGATCAAGCAGAAACTCTATGCCAAGGACTGTGCAGGGCATATCAAACATGTTTTCTCATGCCATCCTCACAAACCACACATTGAGGTGAGGGTTATTCCCCCAGTGAGGCTAATGGTGAAATCGAGACTCAGAGAGTCTCAGGGTATATTAGGAGAAAGAATCTTGCCCTGGAGATCTGGAGGCCTGGGTCATTTATTCCCTTTCCCCACCCTAGGCCTACCTGATGACTTTTACTTACACTTCACATTTCTATTCAAATGTCACTTTCTCAGGAGGGATTTTCTTACCTCCCTCACTAGGTCAACTCCTCTCTTATAGACCTCCATCTCTTCTTTGTACTTGTCACTTCTAATTAGGCATTTTTGAGTGATTAGTTGACTAGTATCTGAATGCAAGGTACGTGCCTGGACTGGTTTGCCCTTGTTTTCCCAGCTCCTGAATAATCCCTGGTACATAATAGGTTGCCCATAACCACTTATAAGCAAATAAGCTAGATCGTTTTGTTGAGCACATATTGTGTTCTGCCCTGTGCTGATTGATCTTGCTGTGTACAGTGGAAAGTCATACATGGCCACTTCTTTCAAGGAGCTCATAGTCCCATGGGGGGATTGTCTTATTTTTTTTAAGATACTACTATGTTATTTTTTAAAGATACTACTTAAAGCAATAAGAAAATTAAAATGTCATTGGTAATAGGGAGCCCAGGGAAGTCCCTGGGTGGAAAGAAGGTAGAGATCATTTTACCTGGGAATGGGTTTCAGGAAATGTTTTCTAGAGGAGAGGGAGTTTGGTGAGAGCCCACAAAAGTGAAAAGGTGTTTATCAGGTGGACAAGGATGATATGTGGTTAGGGTGAAGGAAATACAGATGAAGAGAGAAATATGAGCAGTGGGAAAAGTAAGGGAGGTATAAAACCACATCTCTAGCAAATGATTTGGTTTGCCTGGAGCGCCTGCTTGGTTCAGAGGCATATACAAAATTGCAGTTGAAGAGGTATCTGTGGGTTAGATCATGAAGTGGATTTATGCTTGCCTTGGGAGATTGAACTCTTAATAGTAACCACATGTTGATGGCTAAACACAGTTAAAAGGATTTTGAACCATTCATCCATTATTTGAGTAAACATTTATTGGGTAGTTATGTGCTAGCACAGTGAAAAAGGTGGGCAGAAATAATACAAATTCCCTCCTCTAAGAAGCCTGCATTCTGTCAAATACGTAACAGAAGTCAGGCCCTGACCTCTACTTTAACTTGTGAGATGGAAAAAAAAAAATAGCAAACTGAAAGCAATCAGTCATCTTCTAGTCAGCATACCCAGAGCCGGCTGATAGTGGCAGACGAGGCAATGGTGAGGGATGTGAGGAAAGAAAGAATTACGGTGAAGGGAAGATACATAACTCCAGGAGTCCTCCTGGAGAAAGTGGCTCAGAGGATAAAGTCTACAATGCAAAGAGAAGAATGTGTTTTCAATGCATGTATTTTTATGTTCTTAAATATCTGTTGCATTTTTTTCCCATGACACAGGTCTAAGAAAGCTTCCTATCTCTGACATTAAGGGATTACTCCAACTTTATAGTCCACCCACATCCTCCACTTAACTAACCTTTCTTGAACACCTACATTTTGCTAGGTACTTTAATAAGCATTTATTTATACTATTCCATTTACCCACTAATATGTAAGATCTGTTTCATAAACACCATCTTGCAGATGAGACAACTGAAACTAGAAAGTGTTAGCTTGGTGCAAAAGTAATTGTGGTTTTGCATTATTGGAATTTGCCATTTGATATGGAAATACATTCTTAAATAAATGTGGTTTATGTTGTACATCATGTTAAGGGGCATTTCTTGTTTTTTTTTTTTTTGCTAATGACATTATTTGCTGTTTATTTTATTATTTTACATTTATTTTAGACTATAGAAATTATGTTAGATGAAAAGCAAATTCGAGCGATTTCTTTTATACAAGTTTCCAATGGGTCATAAAGCAGCAGAGGCAACTCACAACATCAACAACATATTTGACCCAGGAACTGCTAATGAATGAAAAGTGCAATGGTAGTTCAAGAAGTTTTGTAAAGGAGACAAGAGCCTTGATGATGAAGAGCGTAGTGGCTGGCCATTGGAAGTTGACAGTGACCAACTGAGGGCAATCATGGAAGCTGATCTTTTTACAACTACATAAGAAGTTGCTGAAGAATTCAACATCGATCATTCTACATTCATTCCATATTTGAAGTAAACTGGAAAGGTGAAAAACCTCGATAAGTGGGTGCCTCATGAGCTCAGAAAAAAAAATTGTCATTTTTGAAGTGCTGTCTTCTCTTATTCTACCGAACACACCATTTCTGAATTAGATTGTGACATGCAATGAAAAGTGGATTTTATATCACGACCAGTGGTGATCAGCTCAGTGGTTGGACCAAGAAGTTCCAAAGCACTTCCCAAAGCCAAACTTGCACCAAAAGCCTGTCATGGTCACCAGTTGGTGGTCTGCTGCCGGTCTGATCCACCATAGCGTTCTTAATCTGGGTGAAACCATTACATCTGAGAAGTATGCTCAGCAAATCGATGAGATGCACCAAAAACTGCCACACCTGAAGCCGGCATTGGTCAACAGAAAGGGTCCAATTTTCTACACCTGACTGCATGTTGCACAACCAGTGCTTCAAAATTTGAACAAATTGGGCCATGAAGTTTTGCCTCATCCACCATATTCACATGACTTCTCACCAACTGATTACCACTTCTTCAAGCAGCTCAACAACTTTTTGCAAGGAAAATGCTTCCACAACCAGCAAGATGCTGAAAATGCTTTCCAAGAGTTCGTTGAATCCCAAAGCATAGATTTTTACTCTACAGGAATAAACAAACTTATTCCTCATTGGCAAAAATGTGTTTATTGTTATGGTTCCTATTTTGATTAATAAAGATATGTTTTAGTCTAGCTATAATGATTTAAAATTCATGGTCCAAAACCACAATTCTTTTTGCACCAAGCAGTCCAGCAAGAATATGTTTCCATAAATGCTCTACAATGAGATCTAGGAAATTTTCCGTATATTGTACAGTATAACACACATTCTATTCAGATGTCTGCGTACTAAAAAAAAAAAAATCATTGAATGCTAGCAAAGGGATTATCCAATAATTATCATCTCACAGTTATTCGTTATTACCAGGAAGTCCTCAGACTTTATGCAAACCTTACACCCTCATCTTTCACATTAGGAAACTGAGGCCCAGGAAAATTTAGCCCTGGCTCAGTGTGATAGAGAGTGTTTGCAGCCAGGCCAGAGGTGAGACCCAGGTTTGTAGATCTCATGATCTTCTCACTAAAATTTATAGTTCTAGTGCTAGATTCTGATTCTTATTTCTCATTTTATGTTCTCCTTGCAGTAAGTAAGGTGTGTTGAGAAGAGTATAGGTTTTGAAGCCAGTTAAATCTTGGTCTAGGTTAGAGCTCTACCATTGATTTACTCTGTGCCCAAGAACAAGATTCCTCCTGGGTTTCTATGTCCTATCAAATGGGGTAAAACAATCTCTCTCTGGTAGGTTTGTGATGAGTGTTTAAAAGAATGGCATGTATAGAGTAAACAGCACAGAGTTCAACATATAATCTGGCCTAATACATAGTTTTTCAACTTCCCTTGCTGGAAGATGGAAGGAAGGTAAATCTGCCATGATCGCTACTTTCAAAGAATGTGAAATCTCTTTGTTCCCGGTACCCCAACAAAGATTTATTTCTTATCACTGTGACTCTGCTATCCGAGGGCGAGAACATAGTGGTTGGAAACACTTCCTCAGACCGGAGCGACTGGCTGGGATTTGAAGAATGTCTCCCCAGGGTCTCTGAGTCAGCAGGACTTTATGTTCACCAGTGGAGCACACCAGTTACTTTCTGGATAGATAAAACAATTCCATTATTTACTTGTGCATAATGATTTCCTCCCTTGTCAGAGCTGAGGTGCTAGTGTTACATTATGAGGGAGGACTCTGATTTGAGACTGCTCTTTAGTCTCTTATTTAAAAGATAGTTTTTTTTTTCTTAGAAATGGCAAGACTGGACTGCACCTTTTCATGGAAGTTCTTTTCTCTGACATAGTGGAACTTTGTAAGACCCCATCAGAGTGGAGTGGCTTAATTTCCAGATTTGAATTTCACTGAAGATGTTTCTGATAGATATATCCCTTCAAAGGTAATCTTGCCTTCACTACATATTTGAGAGCAGAATGAAGCATTTTTTGCATTTTGAAAATAGAAACCATGGCACCCCATCTCCCTCTCTGTGTATGTGTGTGTGTGTGTGTGTGTGTGTGTGTGTGTGCATGTGTGTGTGTGTGTGTGTGTTTTACCTTGCCTACATCTCCCTTTTTTATTTTTAGTAAAACTTTATAATTGCTATAAATGCCAAAAATTTATATACTTTCATTTTTTATTTCCAGTGGAAAATGGCAAGATTCAGACAATTTCCCACATGTCTCCAAAGCTACTTGTTCTAGAATCATGTAATGCAGTATATATGGACACAAGTAGTATCTTTTTCTTTTCATTTACCTCTAACAGTTCACTTTTAAGTGCTCCCATGAGGCTTTTTTTAATTGTTTGCTTTATTTTCCTTTTAAGTAAAATCTTAAACTGCCCACTCTAATAATGAGTCACGGCATAGTCCCAGTGAGTGATTGCAGTGGGATAGAATGTGATAGAAACAAAGACCATGAATCAGTAAGTACTTCCTAATTACTCAAAGAAGGCATATACGGTGCCTGCCATGTGGCAGACACAGTGCTGGGAGCCGAATTTAGAGCAGGAAAAAAATAAAAAAGAAAAGACAGTACTTGCCCATATAGTGCTAGCTTCTTAGAAATTTTTGGCTGAATTTATGAATGTGAGTATTTTTTCATTTATAAAATGGAAATAAAAGCAACCACGTACTAGGGCAGTTGTGAGAGTTAAATTACATGTATGCATGAACATGTGGGAATATGGCAAACTGGTTAGGAGGTCAGGCTCTAAAGTCAGAATGCCTGAGTTTGAATCCCAGATCTAAGCACTGACCTCCTTTTGCCTCAAGTTTCTCTTCAGTCAAGTAAGTGATATGTTTTGGCTCTGTGTCCTCAGCCAAATCTCATCTTGAATTCTAATCCCCATGTGTTGAGGGAAGGAACTGTAATCCCCATGTGTTGAGGGAGGGAGGTGATTGGATCATGGGGGCAGTTTCCCCCATGGTGTTCTCATGATAGTGAGTGAGTTCTCATGAGATCTGATGGTTTTATACGTGTTTGACATTTCCTCCTACACACACTATCTCTTTCACCTGCCACCATGAAAGACGTGCCTGCTTTTCCTTCCATTGTGATTGTAAGTTTCCTGAGTCCTCCCCATGTGGAACTGTGAGTCAGTTTAACCTCTTTCCTTTATAAATTAACCAGTCTCCGGTAGTACCTTTATTGCATGTGGGAACAAACTAATACAGTGAGGAAAATGCTAGCAGTTGCTGTAAGGAGAAAAAGAGATAATTTACAAAAAGCACTTAGTGCTGAGCACAGAGTAAATGCTCAGTGATGCTAATTCTTGGGTACATAGTAGATGCTCAATTAAATTTTGTTAATAACTCACTGAAGCCAGAAGAAGTAGACGTAAGTAGAACTGAGTGTGTTTTTATACGTGTAACCTTTCTAAGATAATTATGTTTGAGAGTTTTTTGTTTCCAGTAAAGCTCTTTAAATATTATTACACAGCTCTTGGGAATTCGGAAAAGCTTTGCTCATTATTCCAATACATCTCCCTGAAGACTGATTTCCACCCCCTACAACTTTCCATGTTCTTCATGGGTCTGGAATTTAGTCAGAGAGACAGGTTACTTTTCTCTAACCCAAGCCTTCTTCTTGAGTGATTAAGCACATAGTTTCATAGGAAGTTTAAGACTAGAACACATGGACACAGGGAGGGGAGCATCACACACTGGGGTCTGTTGAGGGGGCCAAGGGAGGGACAGCGTGGGAGGGGGTAGGGAGGTTAGGGAGGGATAACATGGAGAGAAATGCCAGATGTAGGTGACAGGGGGATGGAGGCAGCAAACTACATTGCTGTGTGTGTACCTATGCAACAATCCTGCATGATCTGCACATGTACCCCAGAACCTAAAGTACAATAAAAAAATAATTAATTAATTAAGAAAAAGAATTATGGCATTTGTCAAGTTAGGCACTCAAGAGTCAGGGATTTGGCTTAAGTAAATTGATTACTGGAAACCCTTGAAACTTGTTATCTTTAAGCTGCTTACAGCCCCTGTGACCAGAAATACATGGCGACTCCCAATAACATCCGTCTTTCTTACAATCCCACCCATACCAGTTCAAAGATCACATAGCTGATTCTTTTATTAATCAAATATGTATTGAGCTTACACAGCACCCTAAGCACTCTGCTAAGTGCTCAGGATTCAGACATGAATAAAGTAGTATCTCTGCTATGTGACTGTTGTCTTCCAGTGGAAGATTAGATAAGGAGGCAGGAAATTTCAGTAGATTATAGCAAATGGGATGATGGCACAGAAACATGTCTGGGATACATAAGCAAGGTTCCTGCCTCCTTTTTGGGGCTAGATTACAATTTAGTGATGACTGTCAGAAAAATGAGTCTGCTGAACTGAGGCCTGAAGGGAGGGTAAATGTAAGCCAGGCAAAGTGGACATGGGATTTTAGGTTGCATTTCAGCCAGAGGTAACAGCATATAAATGCCTAGGAATTAGCAAAAGCATAGCACATTCAGGAAACTGTAAAGAATGAACAAAGTCTTGTATACAAAGTTGGACATAACGAGAGTCGAGGGTGGAAAAGCAAACCAAAGGCAAATCTTTTCTAAGGAATTTGAACTAGCTCAGTGCTTAGAACATTGGTACATCTTTGTTGAAAGACTAAATGGATCAATATACTCTATTCTGAGGGAAATGAAGAGCATTAATTCATTTAAATTAGCCTCTGACTTGTGTTACATGAGCATAGAATCCAGGCTAACAAATAATTCACCTGGTGCCTCATATGAGAGCTTGATATAGCAGGAACAATCTTCCTCTGCATTGCAATCACTATAGCATGTAACAAAATGGGAATATGGGATACCAAGAGAAGGAGACAGATAGAAGAAGATTCATCCCAAGTAGCAGACTAAATAAGGAAGGCCTATGCCCAGCCCAAAGAAATGCAGAGATGGGCAAGTCATCTCACATGGATAGGCAAATGAATGGAATATGTGTATTTAAGCCCCAGAGAGTGGCATTCCAATGTTACCTTTGTCGCTACCACTTATGGACTTTAATCTTTTTGAGACTAAGATTTTTTATAGGAAAGATGGGATTTGTAACATTCCTGCTTGGAGTTGCTGTGAATGTATAATAGCTTTATGTATAATACCCTTATATACAAAATTAGCAGCATAGGGCCTATACGTCTACTGGAATACTCAGAAAAGAATATTTAAGATAAAAAGCCATCCAAAATGTGGATGTTTTCTAATATGCCACTAAGAATAACTATATTTATTGAATGCTTATATTGTGTTACGTGCTGTTCTAAGATTTATAGTGACCGTGGATTTAATCCTGCCAAAGACCCTATGAGATATTGAATTCTGTTATTCTCACTTTGCAAAGGAGAAAACAGAAGCCCTGTGGGAATAAGTATGAATTTGCATGGAGACGCATGGCCAGAGGTGGTAGAGTTGGGACTCAAACCCAGGCTGTCTGGGATTGAAATGATTTCCTATATTATTTTTAAAAAATAGCCATACAGTAAATAAAATATCACAGTGTTATGTATGAAGTCAGTTCTGGCAACCCTGATCTAATGCTGCATTTGGTCATAATAAGCTGAACTCAGGGAAGTTGGAAGCTGAGTTTTGAAACAACTTTAAATCATCTTAGCCCCTTAATACTCATATCAGAAATAATCTTATTTTGTGTATATTGTTAGACAATTACCAATAACCTAACTATGTTTTGTCTAAGACACTGATTTGACTTAGTTGTCTGGAAGATTTAGTTGTCTGGAAATAACATTATGATATTGCATAAACTTCAAAAAATATCTAGGTAAGTATTACCTTTTACACACAAAGAAAAACAGTTTTGTTTAACATGAAGAGACTTGCTGAAATGTATGGAATCAGTCCATGAAACTGATTTCCTAACAAAGAAGATATCTGGTGCCATGGAGTTTGAAAAGCAGGGAAGAATATTCAGATATGATGCAGTCTTCATCACTGAATTCATTGTACTGTTTTGTTATATGTAACAGAAATAAATCAAACTTGTTTAGATAATGAAGGGGAATTTGTTTATGGTTGTATCCAAAAGTTCAGAGGAAGGAGGGGCTTTCTGTAAAGCTCACATCAGTGGCTCAGGATTATTACCAAAAGGCTATTTTGTCTTTTTCTGCGTTTTCTATCTTTTTGTTATCATATTAGAATATAAGATGGTAGGTATGCTAGCCAGGTGCTTAAGCATGCATACCTGGAGAAAGAGTCTCACCGGGGATCATTCAAAACTACCTGAAATGGGTAGCCAAGAAAGGTAGCAGGTCAGTTCTCCAAAGGAAATTTGTGGAACTATTATCCTTAAGAAAGGGAAATGGATGGTAAACAGTAAACCAAAGTGTACACTGAAATCTCTTTCTAGGGGAAAAAAGTCCACATTCAAAAGTCCCAAGCATTGTCTGAAGCAGTGTAATATAGCTTCAATCAACATTTGCAACTTTGTATTTATTGGAGTCATATGCGGTCACGTAGCATAACTGCCTGATCTTTCCATAAATATCTGAAGGTCATTCTTAGATCTTAGAGGAATATTAAAGTGTGAATGTTTTATTTATAAGATTGGAAAACTGATGCTCTGGGAGAGAAAGTGCCTTGTCTAAATTCTCCAGGCTGGTAAACACAAAGCTGGCATGAGAACCCATTCTTGCCTGTGTCTCTCTTGAGTACACAGAGATAAACAAAAGAAATTTCAACTAATCATGACATGTATCAAATTATTCAAGCACCAGACAGCTTAGCTAATTCTCATCGTATTAAACACTGAATCACAAATGAGGCAAGACAAGAGAAAGTCAGAGATGCACACATAACATGATAGGCATGCATGGGAGCAGCAGCATGTTTGCACTATTATTTGTTTATGTGGCTTAGTATCCAAGGGACATGATGTATTGTCATTTATCAGAGACTGGGGCTCGAGTGTGACTCTGGTTTAAGTTTTCCATAATCTGCTCGCTACATTTCTTCCTTTAAGCAGCTTTTCCACAACGGTAAAAGCATCAGGTGATAACTTCCATCTGGCAGGTCCCAAGTTACTTTTCATGTAATTCATAACTTTAAGAAGCTATCTCCTGAAATATTGGTCCCAGTTTGACAAGCCATTTGTGTGTGTGTATGTGTGTGAGACGTCATTCTAATTATCTTAATATCTTAGAAGGAAGAACTCCATAATTATCTTTTATGGGAAGACTCAAGACTCATTTGAAATTGTATGCCCAGGACTTTATGTGCAGAAGAATTAAGGTGTCATATTATCCAGTGTCCCTGGCAAGTTTTTAGAACTAAATTTCAGGCTACAAGATGTTTGTTGTTCATTGTAAAGGTCAGGTTTGACCACGTTTATTAAATTACAAACTTTCTTGTCTTGTATCATTGGAAGATGGTATAAATTAAGGCTTTCTTGTTCCAGTCACAGTACAGATTGCAGCTGAAAAACATCTAAAGGGGTTCGAGTGACCAAGAACATTGAACAGAAAAACCATAACAAACAGTCCCTGCCCTTGGGGATTCCCTATGCTATTTGATACAACAGAAAACATACCATATGTTAAAATTTAACACAGACCAAATATCAATCCCTTCCTCAAAATAAATCAAGCTGTCAGTAGATAAGCCCTCCTGCCTCTAAATTTGACCCCTCCTGTTCCCTCCGCAATGATCCTGATCGCTTACTACTTTCACCATCAAACAACAACAAAAGGTTTTCATTGCCTTAATGATCAAGTTCAAATGCCTTAAAACAGTGGTCCCCAACCTTTTTGGCGCCAGGGACCAGTTTTGTGGAAGACAAGTTTTCCATGGACTGTGGGGGGCACTATGGTTTCGGAATGATTCAAGAGCATTACATTTCTTGTGCACTTTATTTCTATCATTATTACATTGTAATATATAACAAAGTAATTATACAACTCACCACAATGTAGAATCAGTGGGAGCCCTGAGCTTGTTTTCCTGTAACTAGATGGTCCCATACGGAGGTGATGGGAGACAGTGACAGATTCTCATACGCAGCGCACTATCTAGATCCCTCACAGAGCCCACAATAGCGTTCATGCTCCTATGAGAATCTAATGCTCAGGCAGTAATGCAGCAATGGGGAGTGGCTGTAAATACAGATGAAGCTTCACTCTCTTGTCCACTGCTCATCTCCTGGTGTGTGGCCCAGTTCCACATGGACCACAAACAATCTGTGGTCCAGTTGTGGGGGATCCTTAAAAGATACTCAGTGACTCCCCTAGTCTCATCTCTTAATGTTCTTTAAGGCCCCGTTTTACCACCATACAAAAAAATAAATAAATAAATAAATAAAGACTTAATTTTCTGCTACATGCTATACTTATTCACATAGCTAAACTTTTGAAAATACTATTTCTTCAGTCTGGAATGTTCTACCCTAGTGGTCCAAGTAATAAAATCACCCTTTATGATGTAGCTTAATTACTGAAATCTTTGAGAAGGGTGAATTTTATGGCATATGAATTATGTCTTAATAAAGATGCTATTAAAAACAACAACAACAAAACACTGACTCTTTTATGATAAGCTTCCCTCTCTTAACTCGTTCTACCATACACTCAGGTACCCGAAAGCAGGTATTAACATGCACACAATACTACATTAGGGACCAATTTTTTTTCTCCCTTAAAACCCTGTGTTTATAGGTTTACTTGTTTATTTTCCATTAGACTTGGAGTCTTTAAGATGGTAGCTGTTGAGCTCTTGAAATATGGCTAGTCTAAAATGAGATGTGCTGGAAATGTAAAATTCACACACAACACTTCAGTTTTGTTATAAAACAATGTAGAGGGTCTCAGTTTTATTGTGATTACCTATTGAAATTAAAACATACATTGGGCTAAATAAAAATATTATTAAAATTAATTTCATCTTTTCTCTTTCTCCTTTAAAATGTGTCTACATGAAAATTTAAATTTATGTTTGGGGCTCATTTTATGTCATTTGGACAACGCTGATCTAGACAGTGAGTTAACGGTACAGACAGTGTTTTATTCATCCTTGCATGTAGAGTCAGACCTGTGGTAGGTGCTCAAGGACTTCTCTGCATGAGGAATATCATTAACTCCCAAATGAACAGTGCAGATACTGAGAACAACGGGACTACAAGGGAGAGGAAATGAACACTATTTCCATACAAGGCCAGGAAAATCTCATGTATACGTTTTCCTGGCCTTGTATGGAAAAGGCCTTGTAAAGGTCAGGTTTGCAGAAGGCCTTGAAGCTGGAAATGAAGGCCTTGGAGCTAAATTTTTGAGTAGCTAAAGAAGAGATTATAGGATTTTCCCCAAGTCACTCTCAGCATTCATGTTTCTCCTATGAAAATAAAAGGGCAGCATAAAATGGGCTTTGATG
Source organism: Cacajao melanocephalus (assembly GCA_963573385.1). Classification (NCBI taxonomy): domain Eukaryota; kingdom Metazoa; phylum Chordata; class Mammalia; order Primates; family Pitheciidae; genus Cacajao; species Cacajao melanocephalus. The sequence continues at coordinate 61,934 of CAUYLG010032000.1, forward strand.
TGACTTCATAAAGATGATCTCATCATGACCACTCCAACGGGAATATTTATTTTACCCTTGATTTGGGGTTGCTGATTAGCTTCCAAGGTATGTAGAGGGTCCTGGCATCCCCGGGATTTCTCTTAAGATTTTTTATATACATGTGGTTGGTTCAGCCAAGAAGAGGCACAAAGTCAATCTAAGGCCTTCTCTGTTCAAAACTGTCAGCTTTGCAGTTTTGATTCATGGACGATTCTGTAGGCTATTCTGTAGGTTGATGCAAAAGTAACTGTGGCTTTTGTCAGTAAAAGTAATGGCAAAAACCACAATTTCTTTTGCACCAACCTAATACATACATCTGAATGGGCTGTAAGCAGACATCTGCCTCATGGCAACCACTGATTGATGATTTTTTCTAATTGAATTAATCCATTCAGATAGACTCTCTGAAATTCAGATTTTAAAACACAAAAGAAGATACAGCAGTTATTTGCAAGATAAATCTGTTTCAATATAAATATAGTTTTGTATAATACTGTATAAAAACAACGCTAATACTAACAAAACTTTTTGAAAATTCACTGTATTGGAAATTGAGTGATTTTTACATTACCTCATTCAAACTCCACAGGATAAAGTTTGGATTGCTATTCTACATTTACAGATGAGTTAAGTGCTCAGAAAGTGGAAATAACTAGGCCAGGTGCAGTGGCTCATACCTGTAATCACAGCACTTTGGGAGGCCGAGGTGGGTGGATCATGAGGTCAGGAGTTTGATACCAGCCTGGCAAACTTAGTGAAAAGCCGTCTCTACTAAAAAAAAAACAAAAAAAAATGGCCAGGTGTGGTAGTGGATACCTGTAATCTCAGCTACTTGGGAGGCTGAAGCAGGAGAATGGCTTGAACCCGGGAGGTGGAGCTTGCATTGAGCTAAGATTGAGCCACTGCACTCCAACCTGGTCAACAGTGTGAGACTCCGTCTCAAAAAAAAAAAAAACAAAATGTGGAAACAACTGGGCCAAAGTCGAGGAGGAATTAGAACTCAAATCTGTTTGGCTTATTTTTGCTACTACATGATGTTATTTTTAGGGTATCAGGCATAAGTTTTGTTCAGGTTGTTCTGCCACTGACTTGATAAATCAGTCCCTTAGGAAATAATCTACATGCAAAACTTCAAACTGATTCGAGAAAACAGAAGCTCAAAACCCTACATTTATGTCGCATACCATTTCTCAGTGTAGAGTTGGAACTTCCAATACTGGGACCCTGCTCTGGAACTCTGCAGGCCTAATCATCAACACCTCCTCTAGGTGCCAGCCCGAAAAGGACCACGTTGGGTTGGCCCTTATTTTAGAGAAAAGGAGCCTCTCTGCCCAGGCTCCAGGCTGCTGAATCAGCCTCTTTCCTCCTTGGCTTTCAGATTTACTTTCAACATTTTATTTTTCAGTTTGATGGGCTCACACAGACTGACTTTGGTGAATTGACAGAGATAAAAGAAAATAAAAACCTGATTATGAACCACATGTCTGAGTCTATAAACCGGATACTTTCCTGGATGTGTGGAAAATATAATAGCGCTAGGTTTTTGTTTTTTGTTTTTTTTTCCCTTCCTCTTGGACTGTGAGTACAAGGCTCCTTTGAGAATGAGCAGGAATGTCTATAAGGAGTATTCTTTTTCTTTTCCTGACTCCACTTTTTGTTTCTGGATTACGATTTATATCAGAAAACATTTCCTATGGTTTGGAGATATTTTTAGAAGTCTGAGGGTGGCCTCAGGAAAAATGGAAAATACTCTGTTATTTATTTCTTTATCTTCCAACTTCTCAATTTCTCTCTTTAGTTTCCAGTCTGGTCCTTGCCCTCACTCTTAATCCTTTTACTATCCCAGCAAATCTTTTGTCCCTTGTTTATTTCTGCAGGGAAACACCCAATGTAGGAGGTGGTAGCTCTGGAACTTGTCATTGATAAGCCACGTCCTTCCAGAGATCACAAATTCATTCTGACTGAAGCCTTTTTTTTTTTTTTGCTTTAAATCTGAGGAGCAGTAATTTCTTGTTTGAAAGTAATGGACACACGTGGATGGTATCCTTGGGAAGAGAAGGAAGAGCAGCACTACAGTGTTATTTTATGGGCAGCCTCCTACCTCAGCTATAGGCACAGAAAGGCAAAGGGAGATCCTTATTTCATACCTCTATGAGAAGGTACACTTTAAGCATTGCAGAGATCCTGAATCGATACTGTAGGGAATATGCAATGTCAATCATACAGCACCTCTGATGAAAAACCATTGGGCTAGAACCTTTGAATACTTATGGTGCTGAAGAACTCATTACTTTGGAAAATTTACTGTTATTATCTTGTGCTTCTTATCATCAAATGCATTCTCAGGGCCCACTGAGTGCTAGGAAAATCTCAAATCATTTGGAGAAAACGCAGCACTGTGTATTTGTCCTCTAGACAGGTTACATTCCTGGCTGAGGTCACAACATCTGGTGCAAAACTAAATAATGCGAGGGTGATATAGGATTCGTAAACATTTTTACACGTCTGCTAAGACAAGAGAGGGTTTTGGAGATACAGATTCAAAGACAGTTATATGTGAAACAGCAAAGTCTGATAGTTGAAGACATGACCTCAGGATTCAGAGTTCCTGAGTACAAAACCTGACTTCACTACTTATCTACATAAAGTTGGCCAGCTGACTTAACCTCCATGAGTCTTGGTTTTCCCATTTGCAACATGGGACTCACAGTAGTATTTGCTTCATAGAGGTGTTGAGAAAATGAAATCATTTAATACATGCAAAATAATTGAGAATACTACCTGGCATATAGTAAAAAAATAAAAAAACAAACTCAGTAATCTTAAGCTATTATGACCCTGACTCAAATATGTGTTGAGGAATCCTGAGTCTTCAAGTATAATATCATCATAGAGGAATGGAACGCTTGTTTGTTAAATCTTTGCACTTGCAAGATTTTTAAAGGACACTAAGTTCTTTGCTTTTACAACCTCATTTGTTCCTTTCTAAAATCCTGTTGTCTGGGTATGTCTTAATGTTTCCCATATTTAATGAGAGACTTGCAATTCAGAGAGGTCAGACATTTTTTCCCAAGGTCTCAGCTTAAATGTCACACCTTCAGAGACAGATGCCTTCTCAAAGCACTCAATATGAAACAGTCACCCACTCCCCTTTGACATTTACTCTAAGATTATCATCTGCATATTATTCACTATTAGCTGGCATTTTTGTCATACTCCTACGTGCAATTGTGCTTATTTTATGCCTTTCCCCAGTTAGGACACAAGCTTTCTGAGAATAGGAACCCTTCTTGTCTTGCCACAGAACCAATCTCCAGCATTTAATATGTTGCAAACCTTTGATAAACATTTGCTGAAGGAGTAAATGAAGGACACCAGAAGGTGGAACAGAATAGAACAACTATTCTGTAAGAAAAATGGAATGAGCTGTCATTGCATTCCAGCACTATTCCCAATTTCGTGACCTTGGGCAACTGATTTCCTGTCTCTAAATTGGTAATGAGAATAGTAACTTCCACTTCCTTATAGCTATGATGAGGAAAAATAAAATAAAATGTAAAAATCACTTAGCATAGTGCCAGCACATACCAAGGGCACAATAAATGCTGGCTTTTGTCATTAGAGGAGGCAGGATTTGTGAGGTTTGTTTGAGAGTCTTTCCTGCTACATTCTATTTCTTATATAGGAAATTATGAATAATAACTTTGATGAGAACACGGAAGTTCAATAAAACCATCATCTTTTTGTTCCATTTGGTTACTTCAAATTTCACAATTATTTTTTAATGGAGAACTGAACCAAATGTTCTCATTATTTTCTTTCCAGACCAAATGCTCCTTCTTAAACTAAGTCTCCCAATTCCACCTCATATGTAACCGTTTTATTTCTTCCCTCAAGCCCAAGGAATGTAAAAAAAAATGAATCTTAAGATATTAAGCTTAGTGGAAATGCAGGGAGGGCTTAGAGGTTGCCCAGTGCAATTTTCTGTTATGCAGGGAAACCAAGACTCAGAGAGGGAAAGGGACTCACTTTATGACACAGTGGCCAAGCCAGGACTTGAACCCACATCTCTTTAATACAGTTTCTGCCACGTTTCCCTGACACTCATACAGAGAAAACAAATCCAGAACAGTTATGTCTCCACTTCATACCTTCCATTCTCCATCACCACTTGCAAAGAAAGAATAATGGTTGTTACAGGAATATATCATTACTTGCCTATTTTAAATTGCCAACCAGGGACTCCCATTTCCAACATGTTTATATAAAAGATTAGGAGGCTCTTTGCTCTAATTGGTCATTTTTCCACTGAGCAAGAAAGTTGTACCATTGTTGAATTGGCTCAGCCTGACGCAGGCATACACACTGGTATATGTATGCTTTAATCTGTCAGGACCAATGAGGAAAGAAAACCGTTATTTACTTTTTGTTGTGACCTCGCCATTTAGCCATAGCTCTTTGAGAGAAGACTTCATTTACTAAACAAACTGCTCAGTAGCATCAATAACTAGTTTTAGATTCTTTTAAAGAGGGCTTCATATGACATTCAATCCTTGACTCCCCAATAAAACAACACAGCTGTTCCCTTGCAGCTCCTCTCTCAGCAGGAGCTGCAAAATCATATTTAATCAACTCTGCTTTAAAAGCCATCCAATTTCCTTTAGGGCTTTGGCGAGCTTCGCTGGCCAGGATGGCCCCTGCTGACATGTCAGCAGCAACAGCTTTTCCCAGCCCCGGTGGAGGGAGCTGCCATTTGCTGAGCACTTTCTCATGTGCCAGTCTCTCTACTGGGCACTTTAAATTCAAGACTGTATTTAATCCACATGGCAGGCCTGTGAGGTGGGGATGGATCTCTGTTTTTAAGATGAGGAAACTGAGGCTTAGAAGTGTAAAAGCATTTTTCCCAAATCAAAGAGGAAAAGATGAGAGAATTGGGACTCGGCCAAGTACTCTCTAATTCCAAAATCTGTGCATTCTCTACTTTTCAGTCCAGCTTTCTACATCAAGAGGTACCAAAGAATTTATACAGGGGTGAGTGAGAGGTAGTTTGGTCAGTATGTCAAAGTTGGCAACAGAGAGTCCCATTGCTATAGATCCTAAGACTTTTTAAGACTCACAGCTTTTCCTTACCATGGTGAAATTTACTATCAGAATACAAATAACCTTAATGGCATCTTGTATTCAATAATCATTAACAATTATTATATATAATTTACTCTCCAAAATGAGGTGAAGCGAGGCAGAGATGAAATGGGTATACATCTTGCTCTCAAGAAGCTCAAAGTCTAGAAATAGAGATACAACAGCAACATCAAACATTCTAATGAAAGAAAGTGATATATGTTATGAGTAGGTTAAATTACGATAGAAATTTGAAAAAGGAGTCTATTCTAGCTAAGGCATAAGTCTTACCCAAAACTTTGAACATAAAGACTCTATTTATAAATATTTTCTGTAAGACTTTATAGAAGATTGTAATAGTCAGAATGATTCACAATAGTTCCTGTGACAGCCGCCAAATATCAGTGGCTTAACATAACAAGAATTTCTTCTTCACTCTTTTTTGGGGTGAGGCAGTGCTCTCATCTAAGATGTCACTCAGAATATAGGCTTCTTGTATCATGTGGCCCTACCCTTTGAGAGTCCTATGTTTCTAGCCATATGGTTTGAGAAGGAAGAGAGAGAGAGAGAGAGAGTGGAGGATCCAGTGGAAAGTGGAGGAGCCAGGCCTAGAAGTAGTTTATTTCATTTCACTTACATTCCAGTGGACAATAAGTTACATGGTCCCAACATAGCCGAAAGGAGGCTGGGAAATGTCTTCTTCCTGTAGGCCCAGGGAGGGAAAAGAGCTTCACTGAGCACATAGCAGTGTTTCTGCCACAAGGAATGTTGACACAGGTGTTGCAGAGTTATTTAAGAAGTTGAGGGACATGCAGAATGAAGGTGGTGTAGGGAGTATTCACGGGACACTTTGATTCAAAAAAGAATAGTTTGAGGCCAGGCATGGTGGCTCACACTTATAATACCAACACATTGGGAGGCTGAGGCTACTGGATCACCTTAGGTCAGGAGTTTAAGACCAGCTTGGCTGACATGGCAAAGCCCATCTCTACTAAAAATACAAAAATCAGCTGGACGTGATGATGTGTGCTTATAATCCCAGCTACTCAGGAGGCTGAGGCAGGAGAATCATTTGAGCTCAGGAGGCAGAGGTTGCAGTGAGCCATGTGCCACTGCACTCCAGCCTCCATGACACTTGGAGACTCCATCTCAAACAGAACAAAACAAACAAAAAACAAAAGGGATTAGTTTGGAAAAATAGTTGATACCAGATCTGGAAAGGCCTTTAATGACAAACATTTTCCAAAATGTATTTTTCAGAATGTTAGTAAGTTAAATATTAAGAATGATTTGAGCAGTCAAGTAGATTTTGGAAGTGCTGTGTTATCAAATTTTAATTGCTTTGGTTCCTGCAAGAGTTCAAGATTTTTAGAGGGAGGCATGATCTGTCAATTATAATAAACCTTTTTGATCACAGAGTCTCTTTTTGGCAGAATATCTTTTAAGACTAATATTTTGTGACATGGAATCTTAGACAAAAAAGAGCCATTAAGCAAGAAATACAAGTGATTAGATTTGCTTTAAGAACTACAAGCCAGAGATGAGTTCCAACTCACATCACAGATTTGACCAATTAATAATGGCTGGCATCAGTGTTGTCATGAAAGAAATTATTAAACTTCAACTGAGCTTATCTGGGAAAAGATAGTAATTGATTGACAATGTCTGCTATATAGTAAAGGATATAGAGGTGTGTCTTAGTTTGAACTTCTATAATAAAGTATCATAGACTAGGTGGCTTAAAGAACACACACTCATTTATCATAGTTCTGGAAGCTGGAAGTCTAAGATGAAGGTCCTTGCAGATTTGCATCTGGCAAGAACCTGCTTCCTGGTTCATAGATGGCCATTTTCTCTCTCTGTGTGCTCATATGGTTGAGAACAGAGAGAGGAAAAGCAAGCTCTCTCGTCTCTTTTTTTTTTTAAGGCACTAACCTCATTCAAGGGGGTTCCACCCTTATGACCTAACTACCTCCCATAGGTCTCACCTTTTAATACCATCACATTGGGGATAAGAATTTCAACATTTGAATGTGTGGGGGAGGCAAACACTCAGTCGACAGCAGGGTGTGATGCTTAATTTTGTGTATCAATTTAGCTAAACGATGGTGCCCAGTTGTTTGATAAAACAGTAGTTTAGATGTTGCTGTGAAAGCATTTTGTAGACATGATGAACATTTACAATCAGTTTACTTGAAATAAAGGGTATTATTCTTGACAATGTATCTCATCCAATCAGTTGAAGGCCTTAAAGGTAAAACTGAAGTTTTTCAGAGAAGAAATTCTTCTGCCTCAAGAGTAATGTGGAAATCCTACCTGAGTTTCCAGTCTGCTGACCTGCTCTGCTCTGTAGATTTTGAACGTCTAGCCCGCTGGCCTGCCATACAAATTTTAGACTTATCAGTCCCTAATATCATAAAGATATATATATATATATATATGTGTGTGTGTGTGTATGTGTACATATATAAATACACATATATGTGTGTGTATACATATTATAACATATATATGTGTGCATATATGTGTGTGTATATATATGTATGTGTGTATGTATATGTGTGTATTTGCATATATATATGGGTGTATATGTGTGTGTGTGTGTGTGTGTGTGTGTGTGTGTTTAGGTTCTACATCTCTGGAGAACCTTGACTGATATAAGAGATGTCAAAAGCATGATGGCATTTGATTTTGTTGCTTTAGGTAAAGGTTATAAGTTGGGTTAAAAAGAGAGCTCTGGTGCCTGAAAGTGATGCCAACACCAAAATGGAAAAGATTTCAGGAGGAAAAAGTTCAGATTTGGAACTTTGTGCTTCAGATGTCAGCTGGACAACCAAATAGATATTCTTTAGAAGAATGTTCATTCAGAGCTAAGCAGAAGTCAATATTATTTCCAGTATGCAAAGATATTTTGAAGAGATGGTATACCTCCTTTAGGATCCTTTGACAGATATACCACCTGTCTGGTGGCAGCAGTTTCCTGAGGCTGCAATTTGCAACAAATGCCACTAGTGACAGGGAACAAAAAGAGCTGCTTTGTCCTGAAAGGAGGTAAGAGTCATTTGAGGCTAACTATTCAAGACACACCTCAGTGGGGTGTGAATTAAGAGAAAGGAGGGCCAGGTGCGGTGGCTCACTCTTGTAATCCCAGCACTTTGGGAGGCCTAGGTGGGAGGATTGCTTGAGCCTAGGAGTTTGAGACAAGCCTGGGCAACATGGTGAGACCCCCATCTCTAAAAAGAAAAGAAAAAGGAAAGAAAATAAAACAGAAATGAGGAAAATGGATATAGAAAAAGGAGGAGAGGAACATCACTAAGGGAAAGGCTGAATAGAGGTGAGTCACTGGATGTGACTAAGCCGTGACTAAGACTTCCAGCGTGATAGATGAAGGTCTCACCACCAGGAGAGTGAAGTAATTATTAATGTATGTGTGCATGGTAAGTTACTTAGTTATAAAAACCACAGCAGAGGCTCTTCATTGTAACAGCTCAACAATCATATATAGAGTTCCCACAATGCAGACACTCAATAAACACTGGGGTCACACTGGAGAAAGACAAAAGGCCAGCCTCATTTTGAATCAGTCTTCTTGTGTGTTTTAATAGCTCCCTGAATATAACTTTGTCTTATCACTCATAGATGTAATGAGATAGCTTGATTCTTCATTTATTCAACAAGGACTTACTGATTTTCTACAACAAACCATGCACTGTTCTTTGCACTGGGAATATAGCAGTGAATAAAATTGGCAAAAGTTACTCCTTGCTCTCTTGGAGCTAACATTCACGTGTGGGTGACAAAAAAATACCATGATAAATAAGTAAACTACACCTTAAGATGTGTGGTGATATGGTAAAGAAAAAAATAAAGCAGCTGTATCAATAAAAAGAGGTCAAGCAGCCAACGTGCAATAATTAACAAACTGACTTCTTCCACTCACTTAATTTTCATCATGGGCCAGAAGGGGCCTTGCTCCTACATCCTCACTGTCTTCCTCACTCCAGGACCTTGACTATAGAGCAACGAATATCTGTGCTATTGTATGTGAAAAAATACAAAGAGATTTCTGCTGGGTCCCACCTTGGGGAAGTAATGATCATCCTGAAATTGATGCACATTATTTCCACACATCACTCACTGGAATGAACTGATTAGTTGTATTGACCTAAAATATGGAATCGGGAAGTATTGTCCTATCATGTGTTCAGACTGGGGGAAATCTACAAATATAGCAAACAACGATAGGGTCATTTAGGTCACAGTAAGGACTTTGGCTTCTCCCATGAGTGAAATGGAAAGCCATTGGAGAGTGTCAACAGTAGAGTGAGTGCAGAATGAGACAGACTTCTGTTGAGATCTTGGCTCTGTGACACAACATGTGTGTTCATCTATAAATTGGGGCAACAAAACCTACCTTGTTAGGTTGATAGTAAGATTAACTGAGGTATTTGTGTAATGCCTGGCATAAAACAAATTTTGGTAAAATCACAATAATATATTGAAGTTCCTATATGTGTATTTGTTTCATCAAATAAGGATGAATTTCCCCCAAAGCAAAAGCCGTGTCTAATTCATCACTGAATTTTCAAGTCTTAATGTAAGATTTGACCCACTTTATTCTCCTAATATGTGTACTTAATTCTCCAAAGGATGGCTGAGAGGAGGGAAAAGATGTAGAGAGCATCTGTGTAACCTTGCTGCTAAGAATTCACATTTTTCAAAAAAGGGAGCTGTCACCTTGCATTAAAAAGGCCAGAGTAGCAATTCATAAGCCACAGTTAATGATCAAGCTCATGGCATGTCAACTTTAGAATCTAGTGGAGGCATGTTCTCTGTGGCCTTAAGGCTTGGGGGTGCTGTCTGGAATATGGTTAGCTGTCACCTTCTATTTCTGATATAAGCTATGACCTGCCTATAGCTGACACATTTGTCTTCAGACTCTTTGTTCAAAGAGAAAGGTAGACCACAATTGTACTAGCAATGGTTGCAATGCCTAAGGATAGAATTACAAGAAACTTAAAAAAATCTTGCTTTTAGAATGTGTCACCATAATGAATAGATTGATGGTACAAGGTCAAACTTAATGCACAATGGGAAAGTTGGAAAATTTTATTCTTATCTTTCTTTATATATGCCTCCTTTCACTGCATAGCTTTCTCCCCACACTCCTTTCATATTGGTCTGGCAATAATGCTAACGTTGGTGCATTCAAGAGGCCCCTTTCCCCACCTTCATTTTGCCTTTTCTCTAGCACTTGTTCTTCATATTGTTGAACACATTCAGCTAGTGGTTGTGAATTTGGAGAGATAAGCATATAATAGTTTGGTTAGCACAGTCATGGCTTTTGCCTATTGTCTAGGTGTAAATATTAATGATAATCCCTTTGTTCTCAAATTTTTCTCAGTTTGGAAGATATATGGCCTCATTTATTATAGAAGAACTTTATCCTTTTCTGAAGGGCCACATAATGTCAGAAATTATTATGCGTTTCCACCAGAGTGACCCTAGAGTTAACTGAAAGTTTCATGTGTTGCTAGAAATGTGAGGGGTTTTGAGGTCAACCAAAATAGCTGGGAGGGAAAGAGACTGTCATAGTCCATCCAAGGAGTTAGCAGCCCACTCTGCTGCCAATCTCAACTGGCATTTGACGTCCCCACCAAGTTCTGCTGTCACAATATCCTCTTTTGGGAGAGAAAAGATGGTAGTGACAAAACACTCAACTTTGGTCTCTGATGGACCTGGGTTCAAACCTTCACTGGGTCAATTAACCTGTGACAATTACTGTATTAGTCTGTTCTCACACTGCTTAACAAGAATCCCGTTCTCTCTCCCTCTTTCTCTTCCTCTTTCTTTCTCTCTTACATTCTTTTTTTCTTCTTTCTTTCACTCTTTCTTTCTTCTTTTCTCTCTTTTTCTTTCTTTCAAA
>CAUYLG010032001.1:0-13198 GCA_963573385.1 Cacajao melanocephalus
TGTGTTCACTTCATGGCTCTGTGTCACATTTTGGTAATCCTCACAATATTCTCACAGTATTTCAGACTTTTTCATTATTATTATACCTGCTATGGTGATCTTTGATGTTACTACTGTAATTGTTTTGAGGCACCACAAACCGTATCCATATGACGGCAAACTTGATAAAGGCTATATGCATTCTGAACGCTCCACCGGCTAATTGTTTCCCATCTCTCTCCCTCTCCTCTAGTCTTATTCCCTGAGACACAATATTGAAACGAAACCATTAATAACCGTCCCATGGCATCTAAGGCATCTAAGTGTTCAAATGAAAGGAGGGGGGGTCGCATATCTCTCACTTAAATGAAAAGCTAGAAAAAAAATTAGGCCTAGTGAACAAGGCACATCTAAAGCAGAGACAGGCCAAAAGCTAGGCTTCTTTGCCAATCAGTAAGCCAAGCTGTAAATGAAAAGGAAAAATTCTTTGAGAACATCAAAACCGCTACTCCAGTGAGCACAAAAATGCAAAGAAAGCAAAACAGCTTTATCGCTGATAAGCAGAAAGCGGGAGTGGTCCGAACAGATCAAACCAGCCACAACTTTCCCCTGGGCCGAAGCCTAGTACGGAGCAAGGCCCTAACTCTCTTCAATTCTATGGAGGCTGAGAGAGGTGAGGAAGCAGCTGAAGGAAAGTCAGAAGCTAGCAGAGGTTGGTTCATGAGGTTTGAGGAAAGAAGCTGTCTCCATAGCATAAAAGTATTAAGTAAATAGACACGAACAGGGCCAGAGAGAGCCCTCCACTCACCAGCAACGTCAGGCAGCTCTGTCTTCTGAAAAGGCAATCATGAGGTGATGGTCAGGTGGTGGTTAAATAGTCTCGCTAAGATAATAATTGCTCACAGCTGGCACCAGAGACAGGCAGGCTCCAAGTAGATAGAAAACACCTGAAGCTGGTGATCAGCTGCTTCCTGTTAAGATCACAGGAACTGGGTGAGTGAGCTCAAGCATGTGTACTAAGAGGCAAAACGGCAGAGTTTAACTGGTACATGACCCTAGGAACACTTGGCTGGTGACGGAAGAATGCCTCAAGTGAGCATGCATACAACTCCAGTAATTACACGGCACATGCGGCCCCTCCCAAGTGCTGACAGGCCACTGCACATGCCGACAGCCCAGCCCAAGAAAAGAATAAGGAGAGAAGAGATGCATGACCCCAGAAGTGTGCCAACATATAAAACCCTAAGTCAAAGGTCAAACTGCACACTTGAGTCTCTCAAGTCACCTGCTTGGCCCCAAGTGTACTCTCCCTCTTTTCAGTCCCGCTTTAAAATGTTTTAATAAAATTTCAAACCCGCTCTAAAACTTGCCTCAGTCTCTCCCTCTGCCTTATGCTCCTTAGTGAAATTCTTTCTTCTGAGGAAGCAAGCATTGAGATTGCTGGAGACCCATACAGATTCACCACTGCTAACAAAAGTACAAGGTAAAGAAGCAAATACTGATGTGGAAGCCACAGCAAGTTATCCAAAAAATCTAGCTATGATCATTGATGAAAGTGGCTACACTAAACCACAGATTTTTCAACAGACAAACCAGTCATCTATTGGAAGAAGATACCATCTAGGATTTTCATAGCTAAAGAGGAGAAGTCAATATCTGGCTTCAAAGCTTCAAAGAACAGTCTCACTCTCTTGTTAGGGACTAATGCAGCTGGTTACTTTAATTGACAGCCAGTGCTGATTTACCATTCTGAAAATCCTATGGTTCTTAAGCAGCTGGCTAGGAAGTGGCAGAGTTAAACTTTACTGCAAGCTACTGGCATGATGTTTCTAAAATGCAAAGCATATCATGCTCCCTGTGAAAGGTTAGGAAAATGTAAATTGCAAAATTTACTAGGTAAATTGTAAAATTCTACAAACCAATTACGGAGATGCTCAAGGATTATTTTAACATGGAAAAAGTCAAAATATATTACATTTTTAAAAAGTTAACAATGTACACTAAGACATTTTTATTAAAGATGAATAATGGAAATATCCTTTTAGGGTAGAAAATATCCTAAAAGGGTCTATATGCCAAGGCTCTCTGTGACTGAAAAAGAGTGAGAATACATTTTTCTTATTTCTATGCTCACTTCTCTATGAGCATAGTAATATATGCCATGTTTAATATACCCATGTTGCACATGATTTGTCTTAAAGTACAGCTTTTAAACTTCCACCCTTCTCCCTCCAACGCTAAAACACCCTTCCTCTCCATAGCACACCAGCTTTGGGGCCAAACACACAAAGCCGCCTTTTCTAAGATGCTATATCCTACCTAAGATCCTGTGAGGAATAATCCTTGGCAAAACACATGACTGACCCATTATTTAATCATGTTACTGTCTGTTGTTTGTTGCAAACAACTAACTTTAATCATAGAAAAGTTTAATGTTCTATAGATCTTTAGCATGGACTATGTAGAATGGCAAGAACAAAATTTATTTTCCCACTTTCCCTTGTTCTCTGTCATAACCATGGATCTAAAATTCTTCCCAAATCTAAAAGACCTGGAGTTTGGTCTAATACCTTTCTTTGAAATGTATGTATGTAAATTATATATAACTTAAAATTTACTCTCTTAACCATTTAACTGTAAATTTCAGTGGCATTCACAATGTACAACTATTGTCACCATTCATCCACAGAACTCTTTTCATCTTGCAAAATTGAAACTGTACCCATTCAACAATAACTTCTTCCCCCTCCTACAAGCCCCTGGCAGCCACTATTCTACTTTCCATTTCTAGTAATTTGATTACTCTAAATATTTCATATTCATGAAATCATTGCTGTGTTTGTCCTTTTGTGAATGGCTTATTTCACTTAGCATAATGGCCTCAAAGTTCATCTGCATGGTAGGCAGCTGGAAGCCATTATCCTCAGTGAACTAACCCAGAAACAGACAACCAAATACCATGTGTTCTCATGTATAAGTAGGAGCTAAATGTTGGGTACACATGGACATAAAGATAGGAACAATAGGCACTGGGGAGTACAAGAGGAGGGAGGGAGAAAGCAGGACAAGCGTTGAAAGCCTACCTATTTGGTATTGTGCTCGGTACCTGAGTGACAGATTCATCTGTACTCCAAATCTTGGCATCATGCAATATACCTTTTTAACAAACCTTCACATGAACCCACAGATTCTAAAAGTTTTAAAAAAATTATGTTAAATTTAAAGGACATACCATTTGACCAACATCAGCAAAAAAAATTCATCCATGATGTACCAAGTGTCAGAACTTCCTTCCTTTTTAAAGACTGAACAATAGTCCGTTGCATGAATATGCCACATTTTATCTCTATTCATTAACAGTGACTTAGTTGCTTTCATGTTTTGGCTGTTGTTAATAATGCCACCATGAACATAGGTATACCAAATCTCTTCAAGTCCCTATTTTCAATCCTTTTGGGTACAATCCAGAAATTGAATTGCTGGATTAAACACTATTTGTTGAAAGACTGTCTTTTCCTCCACTGAATGGTCTTAACACCCTTGTTGAAAAATCATTTATTATATATGTGAGGGTTTGTTTTGGGGCTTTTTGTTTATTTTGGTTTTTCTGGGTTTTCTTGAGACAGAGTCTCGCTCTGTCACCAGGCACCGGGCTAGAGTGCAGAGGTGCGAGCTCAGCTCACTGCAACCTCTGCCTCCCAGGTTCAAGCAATGCTCCTGACTCAGCCTCCCAAGTAGCTGGGACTACAGGTGTGTGCCACCACGCCCAGCTAATTTTTGTATTTTTTAGTAGAGATGGAGTTTCACCATGTTGGCCAGGATGGTCTCTATCTCTTGACCTCGTGATCCACCCGTGTCAGCCTCCCAAAGTGCTAGGATTACAGGCGTAAGCCACCGCACCAAGCCTGGGCTCTCTGTTTTATTCCATTGATTTCCGTGTCTGCCTTTATGCCAGTACAAAACTAATTTGCTTACTATAAGTTTATAGTAAGTTTTTGTTAGGGTCACAGCAAAGCAAGCCCATAGACCCCTTCCCCAGTCTTCCCTGCTAAGCCAAGCCCATAACAAAAACAGCTTCAAGCCTTGTAAACAGGGCACTTAGGTTCCAGGATGTGGTTGCACCCAGCTCTCAAACCCAGGATATTGACCCAATTAAGCAGAATGTCAGCCCCTAAGAACCAAGATGCGGTTTTTCTTAGAATAGCACCTGGCTACCTACAAACTCCCTATATAACCCCCATAGTCTGTAAGCCAGGCTGCTGTCTTCACTGCCTGCGGTGAGGCAGCCAGCCTGGCAGGTTGAAATAAACTTGCTAAACCTGACTATGGGTCTGCCTCTCCATCCTTTCCGTCAACCTTATATTTTGGTGCTGAAACCCAGGATGGGAGTAGGTGCTGGCCACTCTTTCTGTCTCTCATTCCCTGCTCCCATGGCTAGGGCCCCCCCGACTCTGATTCCAAACCCCTTTCCAGACCCAGGAGGAAAACCCCAAACCTCCATTGCCAACTGCAGTTATCTCCATCCAAATCATCACTTCCTGGCTGGTAAGTTGGATAGAGGTTTGCCTCCATCTGGGTTCCTCAGCCATCCATTTTCTGTCTGAGAGTCCCAGCGCTGGGCTGAGGACACACTTCTGGTCCCAGGTGCCTCAGTCCTGTCATCTTGGGGATGCCTAATTTGACAGTGACTCTTCCAAATTCACTGTCTTAGGTAAAGGAAACAGGACAGAGGACACTCTCTCCTGTCTTCCTTCTCCTCGGCAGCCTCTTCCTCTTCTGGCCTTTTACCATGGGGTCTAGCCAATCTGTTCTGTCTAAAACTACCCCCTTAGGATGTCTTCTCCAGAATCTGGATACCCTTTGTCTCCAGTCTGATGTAAGGCCCAAAGACCAATTTTCTTCTGTAATATGGCCTGGCCCCAACATAAATGAGATAATGGCTCTCAGTGGCTGGAAAATGGCACTTTCAATTTCAACATTCTCTAGGACATTAACAATTTCTGCCACTGCACAGCAATCTTTGCTTTTATGCAGCACCTGCAGGTGATGTCCAGGCAAGCAGGGTCTGGAGTCTACCTCCAGCAAATTCCAGCAGACCTGCAGCAGAGGGACCTGACTGTTAGAAGGAAAACTAACAAACAGAAAGAAATAGCTTCAACATCAACAGAAAGGATGTCCACTCAAAAACCCCATCTGAAAGTCAAAAAATTCAAAGACCAAAGGTAGATAAATACATGAAGATGGGAAGGAACCAGCACAAAAAGGCCAAAATCACCAAAAGCCAGAACACCTCTTCTCCTCCAAGGGATCACAACTCCTTACCAGCAAAGGAACAAAACTGGATGGAGAATGAGTATGATGAATTGACAGAAGCAGGCTTCAGAAGGTGGGTAATAAGAAACTTCTCAAGCTAAGGGAGCAAGTTCTAACCCAATGCAAGGAAACTAAGAACCTTGAAAAAAGGTTAGATGAAATGCTATCAAGAATAACCACCATGAAGAACAACATAAACAACATGATGGTGCTGAAAAACACAGCAGGAGAACATTATGAAGCATACACAACTTTCAATAGCTAAATTGATCAAGTAGAAGAAAGGATATCATAGATTGAAGATCAACTCAATGAAATAAAGCAATAAGGCAAGATTAGAGAAAACAGAGTGAAAAGAAATGAATAAAGCCTCCAAGAAATATGGGATTATGTGAAAAGACCAAATCGATGTTTGATTGGTGTACTTGAAAGTGACAGGGAGAATGAAACCAAGCTGGAAAACACTCTGTAGAATATTATCCAAGAGAACTTCCCCAACCTAGCAAGGCAGGCCAACATTCAAATACAGGAAATACAGAGAACACCACAAAGATATACCTTGAGAAGAGCAACCCCAAGGCACATAATGGTCAGATTCACCAGGGTTGAAATGAAGGAAAAAATGCTAAGGA
The DNA here is from genome assembly GCA_963573385.1 of Cacajao melanocephalus. Lineage (NCBI taxonomy): Eukaryota > Metazoa > Chordata > Mammalia > Primates > Pitheciidae > Cacajao > Cacajao melanocephalus. The sequence goes on from CAUYLG010032001.1 coordinate 5,925, forward strand.
CAGCCAGAGAGAAAGGTTGGGCTACCCACAAAGGGAAGCCCATCAGACTCATAACGGATCTCTTGGCAGAAACCCTACAAGCCAGAGGAGAGTGGGGGCCAATATTCAACATCCTTAAAAGAAAGAATTTTCAACCCAGAATTTTATATTCAGCCAAACTAAGTTTCAAAAGCAAAGAACAAATAAAATCCTTTACAGACAAGCAATTCCTCAGAGATTTCATCACCACCAGGCCTGCCCCAAAAGACCTCCTGAAGGAAGCACCAAACATGGAATGAACAACCAGTACCAGCCACTGCAAAAACATACCAAACTGTAAAGATCATTGACACGATGAAGAAACTGCATCAACTAACGGCAAAACAACTAGCTGGCATCAAAATGGCAGGATCAAATTCACACATAACAGTATTTAACCTTAAATGTAAATGGGCTAAATGCCCCAATCAAAAGACACAGACTGGAATATTGAATTAAAATTCAAACTGATTGGTGTGGTGTATTCAGGAGACCAATCTCACGTGCAAAGACACACATAGGCTGAAAATAAAGGGATGGAGGAACATTTACCAAGCAAATGGAGAGCAAAAAAGCAGGGGTTGCAATCCTAGTCTCTGATAAAACTGACTTTAAACCAAAAAAGATCAAAAGAGACAAAGAAAGGCATTACATAATGGTCAAGGGATCAATGCAACAAAAAGAGCTAACTATCCTAAATACATATGCACCCAATACAGAAGCACTCAGATACATAAATCAAGTTCTTAATGACCTACAAAGAGACTTTGACTCCCACACAATAATAGTGGGAGACTTTAACACTCCACTGTCAATACTAGACAGATCAATGAGACAGAAAATTAGCAAGGATATCCAGGACTTGAACTCAGATCCAGACCAAGCTGACCTAATAGACATCTACAGAACTCTCCACCCCAAAACCACAGAATATACATTCTTCTCAGCACTACATGGCACTTATTCTAAAATTGACCACATAATGGGAAGTAAAACACTCCTCAGCAAATGCAAAAGAAAAGAAATCATAACAAACAGTCTCTCAGGCTATAGTGCAATCAAATTAGAACTCAGAATTAAGAAACTCATTCAAAATTGCAAAACTAAATGGAAACTGAACAACCTGCTCCTGAATGACTAATGGATAAATAATGAAATTAATGTAGAAATAAAGATGTTCTTTGAAAGCAATGAGAATGAACACACAATGTACCAGATTCTCTGGGACACATTTAAAGCAGTGTCTAGAGGAAAACTTATAGCACTAAATGCCCACCAGAGAAGCAAGGTAAGATCTAAAATTTATACCCTAATGCCACGATTAAAAGAACTAGAGGAGCAAGATCAAACAAATTCAAAAGCTAGCAGAAGACAAGAAATAACTAAGATCAGAGCAGAACTGAAGGAGATAGAGACACAAAAAAAGTTTCAAAAAATTAATAAATCCAAGAGCTGGTTTTTTGAAAAGATCAACAAAATAGATAGACCACTAGCAAGAGTAATAAAAAAGAAAAGAGAGAACATTCAAATAGATGCAATAAAAAATGGCAAAGGGGTAACACTACTGTCAGAGATTACTAAAAACACCTCTATGCATATAAACCAGTAAATCTAGAAGAAATGGATAAATTCCTGGACACTTACACCCTCCCAAGACTAAACCAAGAAGAAATTGAATTCCTGAATAGACCAAAAACAAGGTCTGAAATTGAAGAAGCAATTAATAGCCTACCAACTAAAAAAAGTCCAGCACCAGATGGGTTCGCAGCCAAATTCTACCAGAGGTACAAAGGGGAGCTGGTACCATTCCTTCCGAAACTAGTCCAAACAATACAAAAAGAGGGAATCCTTCCTGAATCATTTTATGAGACCAACATCATCCCAATACCAAAACCTGGCAGAGACACAACTAAAAAACATTTTAGGCCAATACCCATTGGTACAAAAATCCTGAATAAAATACTGACAAACTGAATCCAGCAGCACATCAAAAAGCTTATCCATCACGATCAAGTCAGCTTCATCCCTGGGATGCAAGCCTGGTTCAGCACACACAAATCCATAAACAGAACCAAAGACAAAAAGCACACGATTAGCTCAATAGAACCAGAGAAGGCCTTTGACAAAATTCAACAGCACTTTATGTTAAAAACTCTCAACAAACTAGGTATCGATGGATCATATCTCAAAATAAGAGCAACTTATGACAAATCCAATATCAGACTGAATGGGCAAAAACTGGAAGCATTCTGTTTGAAAACTGGCATGAGACAAGGATGCCCACTCTCACCACTCCTATTTTACATAGTATTAGAAGTTCTGGCTAGGGCCATCAGGCAAGAAAAAGAAATAAACAGTATTTAAATAGGATAAGAGGACATCAAATTGTCCCTGTTTTCAGATGACATGATTGTATTTGTAGAAAACCCCATTGTCTCAACCCAGAATCTCCGTAATCTGATAAGCAACTTCAGCAAAGTCTCAGAATACTAAATCAATGTGCAAAAATTGCAAGCATTTCTATACACCAATAATAGACAAACAGAGAGCCAAATCATGAATGAACTCCCATTCACAATTGCTAAAACGATAATAAAATACCTAGGAATACAACTAACAAGGGATGTGAAGCACCTCTTCAAGGAGAACTACAAACCACTGCTCAAGGAAATAAGAGAGGACACAAACAGATGGAAAAGCATTCCATGCTCATGGTTAGGAAGAATCAATATCATGAAAATGGCCATACTGCCCAAAGTAATTTACAGATTCAACACTATCCCTATCAAGCTACCAATGATTTTCTTCACAGAAGTGGCAAAAAAACAACTTAAGCTTCATATGGAACTAAAAACAGCCTGTTTAGCCAAGACAATCCTAAGCAAAAAAAAAAAAAAAAAAAAATACACACACACAACAACAAAGCTGGAGGCACCACACTACCTAACTTCCTAACTTCAAACTATATTACAAGTCTACTGTAATCAAAACAGCATGGTACTGGTACCAAAACAGAGATCTAGATCAATGGAACAGAATAGAGGCCTCAGAAATAATGCCACACAACTACAACCTTTGACAAACCTGACAAAAACAAGCAATGGGAAAGGATTCCCTATTTAATAAACGGTATCGGGAAAGCTGGCTAGCCATATGCAGAAAGCTGAAACTGGATCCGTTCCTTACACCTTATATGAAAATTAACTCTAGACAGATTAAAGATTTAAACACGAGGCTTAACATCATAAAAACTCTAGATGAAAATCTTGGCAATATCATTCAGGAGATAGGTATGAGTAAGGACTTCATGACTAAAACACCAAAAGCAATGGCAACAAAAGCCAAAATAGACAAATAGGATCTAACTAAACTTAAGAACTTCAGCACAGCAGAAAAAAAAAAAACTATTAATAGAGTGAACTGGCAACCAACAGAATGGGAAAAAAATTTTGCAATCTACCCATCTGACAAAGGGCTAATATCCAGAATCTACAAAGAACTTAAATTTACAAGAAAATGAACAGCCCCATCAAAAAGTGGTCAAAGGATATGGACACTTTTCAAAAGAAGACATTTATGCAGCCAACAAACAAGAAAACAAGCTCATCATCACTGGTCATTAGACAAATGCAAATCAAAACCACACTGAGATACCACCTCATGCCAGTTAGAATGGCGATCATTTAAAAAAATCAGGAAACAACAGATGCTGGAGAGGATGTGGAGAAACAGGAATGCTTTTACACTGTTGGTGGGAGTGTAAATTAGTTCAACTATTGTGGAAGACAGTATGGTGATTCCTTAAGGATCTAGAAATAGAAATACCATTTCACCCAGCAATCCCATTACTTGGTATATACCCAAAGGATTATAAATCATTCTATTACAAAGGCACATGCACATGCCAATAATCTTCATCAGCAAGATCCTACTAAGTCCGTAGGAGCCACTGTTGATCCCTGGGAAGAGACAGTCTAGGAATACCGGTCCACAGATCCAGGCCAAGCATCCCATAACCATATAATTACTTGCCTTATTGTAGGTCTTAACAAAGCTGCCCATCAGGCTGTGAATTGTTAAAAATTCAAAGAAATTTCCCAAAAGGCAGACAAAAATCCTGTCCTGTTTCTTTCCCGCCTTACAGAGGCCCTCTTGAAATAAACCCATGTTAATCCTACCCTCAAAAAGGCACTATAGTTCTTAACACTCATTTTATCTCCCAGTGTGCTCCAGACATCTGGCACAAACTTTAAAAAGCTGAAGGTGGCCCTCAAACCCCACAATAGGACCTCCTTAACCTGGCTCTCAAGGTCTTCCATAACAAGGATGAACAAAGTAAAATAGAGAAGGCCCAAAGAGATCGTGCTAAACACCAGCTTCTAGCAGCAGACATTCACCAACCTAAACAGCCTGGCTATAATACCCAGGGGCACAAAAGACCTGAGAGCAGTGCACCTCCAAGGGCATGTTTCAAGTGTGGCAAGGAAGGCCATTAGGCACAGGCATGTCCCAATCCATGGGTGCCAAAGAGCCCTTGCCCCATCTGCCAGCAGACAGGCCACTGAAGTCTGACTGTCCTCTCAATGGGCTGACAGAAAAGCCTTTACCTCTAACCCACAACCCCTTCGCCAAGAGAAAAGGTGAAGAATCACTTGCACTCCTGCAGCTCCTTGGCTTAGCCGCTGAAGACTGACAGGGCCCAGAGCCACTGGCCCCATCTGCCATCACTGTATCAAAGCCCAGGGTAACTCTGTCAGTAGCAGGTAGCCAATCTCTTTTTTAAATCAATACCAAGGCCACCTACTGGCTTTTCCTGAATTTTCAGGACCAATTCATCCCCCCGAGGTCTCAGTTGGGGAGGCTGATAGACTTATCTCCCACCTATGCACCACCAAATCCTTCAATTATTCCCTATCTAATACCATTTTCTCACACTCTTTCATTATCATGCCTTGCTGTCCTACTCCCATTCTAGACAGGAACCCCCATCACTAATGGTCTCCTTATTTACCAATTCCTCCAAGCTGCACACCTCCCAACTAAGGCAGGAGTTATATATACTTCCGAGGACACCAAACAAAATCACATAAAATCTCAAAAGGGAACAGAAAGGCCAACGAGACAACAAAACAAGCCTCCCTTTCCTCTCCCCCTGGCCCTCTCCTCATCACCCCCATAATCCAACCCCAGCATTCCCCCACCAAAAAACTTCACTGTTACAACAAAAAGCCTCCTTACAAGGGAAATGGATGGTCAAAAATCAAAAACTCATCCTCCCTCAAAAACAAACCAAGGAACTTCTAACATCTCTTCACCAATCCTTCCATATCGGTGCACACTCCCTGTATCTTCTCCTTCGCCCTTACTTGTATTCCCCCCCCCATTTACCACTCTAAAAAACAACCTGAAACTGTCATGTATGCTCTGTCACGTCCTCTCAAGGGACCCTCTGCTCTCCTCCTATCCCTACACATCAGCTAAAAGGAACAGCCTTGCCCCATAGCATACCAAATATTAAAAATTCTCTCTTCTCTCCCATTCCCACAAAATGTAAAAAGGTCTTAACTCACCTATTTCTTGCTTACCTGGAAGGAGAGTTTGACTATCCATAGGACTGTATCAGCCACTCCTCATAAACCCTCTAAAAGATGCCACCTCTCCATACAACGCCTATCAACTCCTTCCCCCAGATACAGACTCCAGTGCTTCCTCAAGTTCCTAACTCTTTTAATAGCCCAACCGCCTCTGCTCTCTCAAAGCCCCTTCTCACTTCTACAAGACTCAAACAATCTCTCTCACTCCTTGTTATTGCACTCCAACTCTACACTTGCTATTTGGGGAGGGCTCTGAATAGGGAAAACCTTTGAATAGGGAAAACCTCTTTCCCAAAGGAAAGAGCCCTTCTTTCCTCTACGGCCTACTCAGCTATCCCAGTTTCTCAGCCCTAGGACCATAATGCCATTCGCTTCTCACACACTGTGCAAAAAGGCTCTGCCTTTGTAGACAGAGCCCTCACCCTAAAAACTATCCCACTCCCCTCACTAACAGAGCCACCAAACTTCTCTCCACCTATACTGCCAATTACAACAACGCAAAACTCCCTCACCCTGCCATCCAAACTCCCATAACTCTCCACACCCTAAAACTTGGCCAAGCCCCCTTATGTGTCACCTTTTCCAACAAACACGTACACAGAAACACCATCCCTCCCTCCACCTGTGGCTCAGCTCAAACCATCTCCCATTCCTCTTCCCATACCTCATTCCATGTAAATTATTCCGTTTCCTCTGAAGCTAACCGCCTCTTTACCCGGCCTCTCCGCATTACCTCTCTTCCTGCCTCTCAAACATGGAAACCCCTTCCCCAAATAGGAGTTCTCAAAGGGCTGTCTCTCTCCCTTTCACTCTGGGTTGCTAAAGCTGGACCAAGTCACTCCAAACAAAGAACCTATACACTCTAACACCTATTCTCAATCCACTTGTCTGTTTACATTAACACCACAGGCATCTTCTCCCTCTGCAGATCCACAACCTACTTGTCTCCCTACCAACTAGACAGGTCCTTGCACCCTCGTCTACCTTACCAACATGAACCTTGTGCCTCCAACCCAAAACTCCCTGTTCCTGCATCACTACACACCTGCCCAAAAAGAACAATACGGTTCGTTTCCTTATTAGTAGCCCTTAGAGTCAAGATAAGTGTCAGATTAAAAATGCCAGATATAGGTGATGGGGTGATGGAGGCAGCAAACCATATTGCCACGTATATACCTATGCAACAGTCCTGCATGATCTGCACATGTACCCAAGAACTTAAAGTACAATTATATATATATATATTATATATATATATATATATATATATATATATATAAAATATGCCAGTTTACTATAGTATGTCTGTTCCACAAGAAACCATGAAAAAAAGCAAGTTGAAAAAAATGCATTAATAAACATGATCTTCACAAAAAAAAAAAAAAAAAAGGCAGGAAGCCTAAAATCCTCATTATCATATTTACAGTTGCTCTCCCAAAACTTCCAATAGTCACAAAAAAAAAAAAATTGCGAAGTCTACCACTTACCTCCAAAACCAGCTAGACTCTTTAGCAGCAATCAACCTACAAAAACCACAGAGGCCTAGACCTCCTCACTGCCTAGACCTCCTCACTGCCTAGACCTCCTCACTGCCTAGACCTCCTCACTGCCTAGACCTCCTCACTGCCTAGACCTCCTCACTGCCTAGACCTCCTCACTGCC
>CAUYLG010032002.1:0-31514 GCA_963573385.1 Cacajao melanocephalus
CTCAGAGCCTTTTTTGTTTTGTTGAACGATCGACTCTCTCCCAGGTGTTCCAGTCGCCTGATGAAAAGGTGCAGGGATCTGCGCGATTTCCCGTTCAGCGACCCACTGCGCCGGCTGAAACAGCGGTGCTGATATTCGTGGCGCTTTTTCGCCTGGGAATCTCCTGGCCTGGCTCCCTGTTTCAGACCCCTTTTTAATTGGATGAATGGGCGATTCTGCCTTCCCGAAGCTCCGCTTGCCAGCTAGAAGGGAGACCCAGACTAGTGTATTTTGTACAGAGGACTGCCATGCCGGGGCGCCGGCAAAACCGCCACGCTGGCCAAAAGAGCCGCGCTGGTGACCCGTAGGGCTCCTCCGCCTGGGAATCTCCTAGTCTGTGGGCAATAAAAGTCCGTCTGTAAATGCGGCGTCCACTCACCCTCTGCGCTTTCACTGGGAGCTGCAATCCTGAGCTGTTCCTAATCGGCCATCTTGGATTGCACCCCCATTTTTTTTTTCTTTCTTTCACTCTTCCTTTCTTTCTTCTTTTCTCTCTTTTTATTCCAAAAAAAAAAAAAAATTTTTTTTGTATATCCAAAGCAAATTTCAAATCAGTGGATAATATGGTTTTTTGAGCAACACACGGCCATTTACTATGTTTTATACTAGTTTGGTTCTGCTACATGGACTTAACCATAAGAAACCTTAGAACTACTGTTAAGGTTAATTTTTCATTATAGTTACTACACATATACACAGAATTTTGAAAATACATTTGTCACATTACATTGATGGTAGAATTTAATACATGATTTAGAATGTAGTATTACAGTTTAATTAAGCAGGCATAATGTTTTTCAGAGAAAAAATTATTGTCAGCTTTAACTAGAAAATTTCTGTTGATAAATTCAAATAAAATGAATTAAAACACACAGATTCTATTGTTTGCCTTTATATAATTATGTAGCAGTTAAAATTAGTAATTAATGTAATACAAGTCACATAAAGTTTCTATGTTTGGAGGAAAAATAAAAACCATTTTCTGAAGATTCTAATAATATAGATATACAGTGAATAAATCTTCTGAGTTAAGTGACAGTGGGTTAGCCACAGGGACTCTTGCTGACTGAACACTTAGCTTCTTTGAACTAAATGTATAACTATCACAGTAAGTTTTGTTTTGTAGTCTTTTGATGAAGACACAAATTTATAGGTGTTACTATTTGAAATTGATACACATACTGTTTAAATGCTAATGGAGATATTTAGTATCAAGAGTCATGTTACCACTCTGTATTTTCTATTTTTTCATTTTCCCCAAAACTACTTCTTTGTTATCTCAGCAGGTAAACTGTATTGTTTACTTAAAATAATTTTGCACTTTATATTACAATTTTGCATATAATATGGTCTATTTCACTGATATATTTCTATTTTATTGCCCTTACCAAAAATGTTTCCCCTGGTATCATCTTCATTTGTTACTTAAAGAAATAGTTAACTATCATGGAAATCTTAGTACTAATTCACTAGTGGGATAAAGAGTACTACCTAGTCTCCTCACTGAAACTGTGACATTTTGGCAACAGTACTGGCTTCCTTTGTTAGCTAATTTACCAGTGACATTAATGATGGAATGTCCAAGAAACAAAGTCATCATATGTCCTGTTATTCATGTAGCAATGGTTCATTCAAGAAGTATTTTTGAACTGTTACTATATGTTAGACATTTTCAGTAAATATTTATTGAATGATTAAATGACTTTAGGAAATCTAGCTTGAGACTATGATTTAAGCAGATTTTCATTTAACTTTCTATTGTGGCATAATTTTAGATTTACATAAATATTATGGAGATAGTACAGAGTATTCTGATACACTCATTACCCAGCTTCTCCTGATGTTAACATCTTACATAATTGTAATTTTTCATATTACTTTTGTCAAAACTAAGAAATTAACATTGGTACAGTGCTATTAACAACACACCTTTTTTCTTGGATTCCATCAGTTTTTAACTCATCTCCATTTTCTATTCCAAGATCCAATTCAGGATCCATATTGCATTTACTTGTCATGTCTCCCATCCTTTTCTATTTGTGACAATTTTTGAGCAGCTTTTTAACATCTGTGTTCAAAATACATGCTTATAGTTTCTAATATATATTGTATGAAAATGAAGCTCATTTATTTGTCAGTTCACTGGATATTGATCAAGTATCTGTCACTTAGCTTCTTTTGACTAAATATGTAACTATCACAGTAAGTTTCGTGTCGTAGTCTTTTGATGAAGACACAAATTTATAGTGCACTTGGCGCTTGGCACTGGAATACAGACATGACTGGAATATGTTTATCCAAGAGAGGGTCACAATCTATTGCAAGCAAATAATTTTTGTCATGACATAAGTGCTATAACAGAGGAGTTATAGGCAGTAAGAGCCATTGAATTTTTTTTCCCCCTCAAAGCAGATCCTACCCTCTATTATGTAAGAGAGCTTGTTGTAAGATCACTAAATCATTCCGGAGAATTGCTCTGGACTGTTAGACTTTTATCCAGAATACTATGTTTCTTTTTTTTCTTAGCGTTCAATAAGATTAGGAAAGCCATTATAATAAAGATATCATTAATAAACATTTTTAGAAGTTATCTCTCCTCAAAAGTAAATTTTAGTGTAAAGCATGAAAACATACATTCCACCTTCATTGTCCAAATTCCCGTATTTCTTAAAAATAAAAAATATGGGCATGGATGGAACCATACACTGTAGAGGAACACAAAGAATGTTGCTAAAATCTGGAATTGGTTTTCTGAAGGCAGACAAATGTGTTACTTTTCTAAGAAGATTACCATTTAAAAATTGCAAACAGTCTATAGTTTGTTGAAATTTCCAAGCAAGCGTCAAATGAAGCAATTTTATTCTGAATTCATACAAGATACAAGGGGCAAAATTATAACTCTTAGAGCATGGCTACATGGTTTTATGTCTCTGTGTGAGAAGCCAGTCTTATTTAGACATTGTCACTGAATGTGATATCAGCATCACTAGGGAGCTATTTGCATTTGTAACAAGATCCCCAGCTGATTTATATCCACATTCAAATTTTAGAAGCACTAATTTAAGACCTTGTTTATTAGATTTTTAAAATTTTATGAAGAAGTATGAGATAGCCATAAATAAAATCATGGTTATAAATTGTTTTTAAATGAAGAAATCATGTCAAGACAACATGAACATGCTAAAATTCTAGAAAGGAAACAACATTGCATACAATTCTGAATCTTTTAAAGAGTATGCAAGGGACAAATGGGAAAATTGTTTTTACATATCTCTAAATGTCACCTCATTATATTTTCCTTCTTCTGATTATGTATTTTTAATGAGTAAATGAAATTTGCTATATCAATCATCCAAGAAAGTTTTAGACATGGAGTTTAAATGCCAAGTATTTTATATGACATGTAAATATTTGGATTTATGCTAAACAGAAACGTGACTTTTTTAAAGTCTAAATTTCCTGGGAATTTAATGATGACCTCTTCATATTCCATGTGATTTCTATAAGAACTGTAATTTCCTACCTTATTTTAAGTGAAATTTTAATAAGTGAAAGAATTGTTTTGCCTTTCACAGGTCTTATGTTCTTTATCTAATTATTTCCTTATGTATTAAAAAAAGTCTATTCAGAGCTTTCTGTATACAAACTATTGTTAAGTTGCAGCCATTTTTGTCATCAAGAAATTAGCACCAAAGTCTGTTATAGTAGCCTGCTCATGAATAATTCTGATGCAGTTTTCTATTGTTATTAATGGAAGACAAGGGTTAGCAGACTTTTCCTGTAAAAGGCCAGATAATAAATATTTTAGGGTTTGTGTCTCATTCACTCTCTTATCTACTAAACTCTGCCATTGCAGGGAAAAAGTAGCCAAAGCCAGTACATACACAAGTGAGCATGTGTGTGTTCCAGTAAAACTTCATGAACACTGAAATTTCAATTTCACATGATTTTATTCTTCTTTTGACTTTTTTTTTAACCCCCTAAAAGTGTAAAAACCATTCTTAACTCATAGGCTATGAGTTAAAATATGCAGCAGGATGGATTTGGACTCCAGGCTACAGTTTGCTAATATCTGCTATAAGACATTGAGTATATGAATGTATATTAACAGTGGATTACTACTATGGATTTAATAGAAATTTGATTAATTTCTGGTATCTATAATATTGGCACTATTTATGTAGATTTGAGAAGTAAAACAGAGGTCAAAAGAGAAAGAAGCAGAGAGTACTAAAAATCATTGTGAATCTACCACGTACTAAAATTTCATCTTGTTTAAACTTCACAACGGCCACGTGAATAGCTTTTTGACAACCATTTTACACATGAGAAAAATCAAGGCTTAAATAACTTTTCAAAGTCATACAGCAAGTAAGTGGCAGAAATAATCTAAGTTTGACCCCAAGTCCTGAAATATTTTGCACTGAATCACGGTAGCCACAGTGGGATGCATGCTACGGACTTAAAAACGTTTATTTCTATAGGAAGACGAGGGAGAGCATCACAAAGAATGCAATATTTGTTTGGAATTTTGAGGTGGAATTCTGACAGGTAGCTGGAATTTGGAGGAAGGTATCCACATATAGGGGTGTAAAGCTAAAGAGAACACGGAGGTCGAAAAATAGGCAGATGAATGACCACTTCTGAATTTCCAGTGGACATGACATTGTCTTTCATTTCATTCCCCTTGACTTTATCTTTCTTCTGCAATTTTTAGCCTTTCCAGTCTGATAAAAATAGATTGGCTCACATTCTTCTTTTTACTTGTCTGTTTTTGTTCTTGGCCCAAATATTTAAAAGATAACCCAAGAGTTTCTCACTTGGTATTTCTGAGTTCCTCCCAAAAAACTTTCAGAAGCCTCTTTTTCCTTGTTGATTGTCACATAAGCCTTTTGACTAATTGTGCTTGGCAATGTGCAGTGATAAAAGACAAGGGAGATAGCTGGTAGGGGTTGTGTCTTTCATATACCATTGACTTTTGTACTTTCTCAAAGCAGATTACAGCCACATCGCTATTTAAATGATATGCAAATTATATGTGGCCACAGTATTTGAGCTGGATCATAATTACTACATAGGTGGAGTGGTGAATGTCTCATTAATACAAATATGCACCTCATGCAGACTCTCTTTGTGTTGTGTGATACTCGTGCTGAGAAATACAATCCATAATTTTCTCTTAATGACCCAGTCTCGTATTTTATAACATGCTTAACATTTAAGCACTTTAATTGTTCTCTTTGTTCTTTTTTTAGGAATCCCTCATAGCCAAAAGAGATGTGGTAGGACAACAAAAATATTAGTATAGAAGATTTGCACTAGAGTTTAGAATAAATTTTATAAAAATAATATAAGAGAAGTTATACCCTGACAGAGATTTCATGTGTCTTTGGTTTAGCATTTTTTATATATCTTTATCTTTATATATGATAAAGAAAGAGTAAAAGAATGTGTCTCTCATAGATGAAATCTACTATATTAAACAGTGTTGAACTTTGATTTTGGAGATGGAAAATATGTCTTTATGTTTGAAAAATCAAACTCAAATATATATTTCTCAGAGCCTAATGCTTATTTGGGGAAAAACAAGCAATTTTCATGGAGTCTTAAAGAAGTAAGAGATCAATAGAATATTTTTTGCTCCTAATAGCTACTTCTCAAGATTTAAGAAATGTTCTCTTCTTTATAATGTTATGTTATATCACAAAATGAGAAACAAGGACGCACAGGTGCTTTTATAATTTTATAAAAGTGTTGACCTCTATAATTCACAGTGTGTAGCATATTTGAAATGGTAATCTGGGGACTGTCTGCTCCTGATAATATCATTCGAAGGTACCTTTAGATATAGCTTATTGAGATAGCACATATTTGAGAAGCTATAACCAGGAGTGCAACTCTTACTTCCTAAAGTATGCTTTCAGCTGATCTAAGCTATCCTGAGATCTTTAAAGTCAACTGGCTTAGCCATAAGACCTTTCTAGGAAGGCCTCTGAAAACCAGCTGTGAACTGCAGTACAGCACTTGCTTTTGACAATTACTCTGGTCTGCTTTCTGCTTTACCTTTCTGATATTTCTCTTTCTCTTCCTTGTTTCTAGATCGTGGTCCTTGCTCCCTTGGAGCCTTCATTTCAGGGCTAGCTTCAGTCACTCAGACCTTTTCTCTCTTTCTCTCTTAATTGCCCAGACTTCAATTTTCTTTTAGTTTAGCTTTGGTTTGGCTTTGCCTGTGTATCCTCTACCAGGAAGTAATCCTCCTTTTCACTTAAATAGGTATATATTTTTTCAAACTCTACTATCCCTAACTTTACTTCTAACTACCTGTGTTTGTAGTTATATGCATCTAAATACAAATCTCCTTCATAGATGAGAGTTAAGGGCAAGGGTTAAAGGTCAAAGAAAGAGGCAGGAATTTTGATCAGTAGACCTAAACATAAAGTTACATATATGTTTATGGATAAGTGCAAATACATCTGGCTATTTCCAGATGCAATAAACCTTTTTCCATCCAATTTTTTTTTTTTTGCTTCTGTTAATATCAGGTTTTCTCATTTCATCTAAGGTTGATTTTGTTGAAGTTTAACTTATTTTTCAGCCTAATATCAAAGTAAGTGAAGTGATATTTTTGTGTGCTCTCATTTTTTTTGATAGATACTCTGTTCATTCTACATGACTTGACTCTCTCTGATACTATGACATTTCATGCTTTTGCAGTAACTGTAGTGGTCTCTAAATTATTAAGTTGCTTCACTCATTATGACCCTGAACAATGTTAGTGGAGCTCATGTCAAGGTGAGATTTCTTCTAAGATCAAGGAAAAATGGATTTCTTTAGATCAATTTCTTGAATATGTACTTTTCATAAACGTACATACTCAAATAGTACAAATGATCCCATAAATTAGTATATTTGATTTCCCTAAGTTAACATTTATACTATTTAAGCATCACAAGGTGGACTCAGAACTTTAGAGTATCACAGGTAGTAGCCCATCTGGAACAGCTGCTGCCATGACACTGGCTGCAGTGGGGGAGGTGTGGTTGGGGCTGCGTGCCCCACGAAGTCAACGGGAGCTGGGAACAGGAAGAAGTCCTGCTCCCTTCCAGGTTGGAGAAGCAGGACCCCCGCCCTCCTGGGCACAGCTGCAGCCACCAGGCCAAGGCTGCAGACCCAGACATCTCTCCATTCTGTGGGGCCAGGAAGCCCTCTATCCCTGCAGGCTTAGAAGTGCCTGCTCCTGCTGCCTGGACTCTCCCCACTCTGGGTGCCCACTCTAATTTCAGAACAAAGTTATGGCGCAGCCCAGATGCTGTCATGACTTGGCCAGGTGTGCTCACACTCAAGGCAGTGCTGACATACCAGTCCCCTGCCACCTTGGCCCCCTCTGGAAGTTGGGTGCTGATAAGCGTGGGAGGGAGTCTAAGGGTGGGGCTGAGGGTGGCTCAGAGCAAGCCTGCAGTCACCTCTCAGCACAGCCTGGATGCTGTGGGCACTGTGGATGGAAAATTAATAACAGTAAGAGGCAGCCAGGCTCCCGGGCAGAAAGGGGTGGGTACCCAGAGAAATCCTACCTTCACGCCGGGCATGTCCTGAGGCCTGGGGGCCAGGGCACCAGAGTGAGAACTTATGATGCTTTTCCTGGGCCCACCTATGGCCACCCATGGACCAATCAGCATGCACTTCCTACCTCTAAAGTTCATGAAAACCCTGGACTCAGCCAGACTCCAGCAGTGTGACAACTTGCCTATAGAGAGGAGCTAGGCCACTGTGGGTCTTCTCCCTGCTGAGAGCTGAACACTCATCAGGACAACTTGCCTGGAGAAAGGAACTACTCACTTTGGATCCTCTCTGAGCTATTCTTTTGCTCAGTAAAGCTGCTCTTCATCTTGCTTACCCTCCACTTAGCCATGTAACTCATTCTTCTTGGACATGGGACAAGAACTTGGGACCCACTGAATGGTGGGGATGAAAGTGCTGTAACACAGACAGGGCTGACACATGCCCCTTGCTCACCACATTGTGGATTACAAGAAGGACAGAAAAGAGGATAGAAGAGCTGCAGCCCTTTTGGGAACCCAGACCTAGGAGCTTCACAAGCCAGGGCTGTGATACCCTCTTTGGGGTTTTGTGGTTCCTGTCATCTCCAAGATTCTAGGTGCCATTGTGTTCCCCAGTACCAGCCATGGAAGCCACTTGGAGTACTCCTGGTCCAGCTGTAGCCTCACAGGGAGCTTGTCAGCACCTGGAGCTGCCTGCCCCACTGCAGCTGACATGCTTGGCTGTGTGCAGTGGCCAGATCCTATGTTCACTCACATACCCCTTGTCACTCTGCACCCAGCTCGCCCTTAGTAGGCATGAGATCCAGGCCGGTGGTGAGAGCTGAGCACAGACTGCCAGGCCAAGTGGGCAGAATGAGCCCAGCTGGCCTGAGCAAAACATGGGCAAAGATGCCATTGGCCACAGAGTTTTCCCACCAGAAAAGTGATACCCCAAGGATTCTGTGACAGTAACATGGGTCAGATGGCTCCTGGATTAAAATCTTGCTCTCCATTCACAATCCCCTAGACTTGGTGTTTCTAATTTGTAGCTTTCTCACCCTTCAACTTGCTATACTAATCATTGTATTTTTAAAGCTTTTAATCACTTTATTGCTAAAGCTAACATGATATTTCCAAGTTGTTGCTGATTGTTCCAATAAATGTAGACTTTCCTTCCTGTTTATTCTTATTTTCCACAGTTCCTCCATTTTACATAATAATTGAAGTGTTCTACTTAGGTTTTCTTCTTGTCTTTACTCTTGTTATTTGTTTCACGTAGAATGGCTTGTCTCCTCTTCTGTACTTAACTGCATCCTGCACATAATTATAAGCCCAACTCATATCCTGTCTACATATAGGCTTTTCTAAGAAACAACCTGTCCTTGATCAGTCTTTAATTTTTTGTACAGATCAAATTGACTGAAATACCTGATAACTAATCATATACTACTTTTTTTCACTCAATTGTGCTATTTCCCCAACTGATTGTAAACTTTACATATGTAAAGAATTAAAGTTTAAAGTCTTAAAATTGCGGACTTCTTAGAATTCTAAGAATGTAAATTCTTAGAATGCTACTCTTCCTAACTTCTTAGAAAGTTAGCCTGGCGATCTGCTCTTTCCTAATGAGAATAAATGTGCTCTTTATACTATATTAGGATGTCTACAATTAGTTTAACCTCTAAAAATTTGCTTCTTAATATGAAAAATTCTAGCTAATGATATTATCTGATTTGACAGTAATAATGTTAATGAACCATTAAAACATAAAGTACATTATGCCATTTTAGGACATTGGTTATTTAGTTTAAAATGTCATTACATATTTTATGCCCTTATTGTCATCATCTAGATCTTTGTTTTGTACCTAGATTTGTAATGGGCAATAGCAGAAGACACCACATGGCAAAGAAACAAGGTAGATTGGTGAGAAGGAATAGTGGTGACTGATGATTAAAAGTAGAAAAATCTACTTTGGGGAATATTATTGCATACCTTTAGAATTTTGTCAATAGCCAATAAAAGTGGCAATGTTACATCATATATTTATTTTTCTCCTAAGAAACCAAAATAACTTCAAAGCAGTTTTAGTTCACAGACATAAAACAGAAAACTAAGGTAAATTGTTATAAACTAAAGGTAGCTCAGATCATACACACGAGGAAGCTAAGTTACCTCAAAGGCAGATGGCTTCCAGACAATATAAGCTACTCTACTAGTGTCCTACTTCTACCACACATTTAGTAACTTAACACACCACGCATTTACTAGTATATAGTTCTGAAGGTTAGAGATCTAAAATTAGTCAACAGAGCTGTATTTCTTCAAGAGGCTCTTGGATAGGAATCATTTATTTACCTCTTCTATCTTCCAGAGGCTGTGTTCATTTCTTTGCTTGTGGCCACAGACTACTCTCATCTCTGTGTCCGATGTTACTTGATCTTCTCTGACTCCAACACTTCTGCCTCCCTCTTATGTAGACTCTGTGATTATATTGGACCCACCTGCATAATACAAAATAATCTCCCCATCTCAAGATCTTTAACTTAATTATATTTTCAAAATCCTTTTGGCCACGTAAGAGAATAATATTCACATTTGTGGGAATTAGGACATGGCCATCAGTGGGAAAAATTATTCTGGCTACCATAGCTACTAAAGTTATTAGGACCACAGATCCATCATCTTCCTACTCTAAGTTTCTGGAATATAATAAACAAAAACAAGCTGGAGGCATCACGCTATCTGACTTCAAACTATATTACAAGGCTATGGTAATCAAAACAGCATGATGCTGGTACCAAAGCAGAGATATAGACCAATGGAATACAACAAAGGCCTCAGAAAGAATGCCACACAACTACAACCATCTGATTTTTGACAAACATGACAAAAACAAGCAATGAGGAAAGGGTTCCCTGTTTAATAAATGGTGTTGGGAAAACTGGCTAGCTACACACAGAAAGTTGAAACTGGATCCCTTCCTTATGCCTTATACAAAAATTAACTCTAGATGGATTAAAAATTTAAACAGGAGGCCTAACACCATAAAAACTATTGAAAAAAAACTAGGTAACACCATTCAGGACATAGGCACAGGTAAGGACTTCATGACTAAAACACCAAAAGCAATGGCAACAAAAGCCGAAATAGACAAACGGGATCTAATTAAACTTAAGAGCTTCTGCACAGGAAGAAAAAAAAACTGTCAATAGAATGAACTAGCCACCAACAAAATGGAAAAATATTTTTGCAATCTATCTATCTGACAAAGGGCTACTATCCAGAATCTACAGAGAACTTAAATTTACAAGAAAAAAAAAACATCAGAAACTGGGCAAAGGATATGAACAGACACTTTTCAAAAGAAGACATTTATGTAGCCAACAAACATATGAAAAAAAGCTCATCATCACTGGTCATTAGAGAAATGCAAATCAAAACTACAGTAAGATATCACCTCATACCAGTTAGAATGGCAATCATTAAAAAATCAGGAGACAACAGATGCTAGAGAGGAGGTGGAGAAATAGGAACACTTTTACACTGTTGGTGGGAGTGTAAATTAATACAACCATTGTGGAAGACAGTGTGGTGATTCCTCAAGGATTTAGAAATAGAAATACCATTTGGCCCAGCAATCCCATTACTGGGTATATACCCAAGGTATTATAAATGATTCTATTATAAAGACACATGCACATGTATGTTTATTGCAGCATTGTTCACAATAGCAATGACTTGGAACCAATCGAGATGCTCATTAATGATAGACTGGGTAAAGAAAATGTGGCACATATACACTATGGAATACTGTGTAGCCATAAAAAAGGATGAGTTCATGTCCTTTGCAGGGACATGGATGAAACTGGAAACCATCATTTTCAGTAAACTGACACAAGAACAGAAAACAAAACACTGCATGTTCTCACTCATAACTGGGTGTTGAACAATGACAACACATGGACACAGGGAGGGGAATATCATACACCAGGGCCTGTGGGGAGGAGGGCCAGGGGAGAAATAGCAGGGAGTGGGGGGATTGGGGAGGGGTAGCACTAGGAGAAATACCTAATGTAGATGACAGGGCAATGGATGCAGCAAACCACCACCATGGCACATGTATACCTATGTAACAAACCTGCACGATGTGCACATGTCCCCCAGAACTTAAAGTATAATTTAAAAAAAAAGATAAATAAATGAAAGAAAAAAATACACCCACAAAAAAATTAAAAATCTGGTATTTTTTGGCAATACAGTTTGTAAGTAAGTTATCATATAAAGTGAAAAGCCTTCTTATAAGTGAATTCAAATTGAAAATTGCCACAGAGCACAATTTTCTAATATATCGCTTCTCATTTACACCATTTCTTTGTATACTTGCTGAGTCAAAAATATTCAAATAATCATTATTTGCCGAATACGCTAGGTCCATCCATATTCCACAAGCTTGCATAAAAGGTAAATGCTGCCTACTTTAAAAACTGTCCGTAAACAATAATCCTTTATTTAAATACTGATCAGGAATATCTTTATAGAATTTGATGGGGTATTCTAATGGTGTAGAGAAAAACATCTCTATAAATAGTTGCAGTGTATTTCAGGTACATTTTTATAAATATGTCCATCCATGGAAAACAGATAATGGGAAATTGAGTCACTTTTTAATTGCTGAGGGAGACTATTGTGATGCCACTGTGCCTTTAAAAGCATGGCCACAGTAGTGTAAAGTTAGCAAGATTACTGAAAAATAACTCATTGTTCACTTATGCTCATTATAACTTGAAGCCTTTGGGGGAATATCAAATGAATGTAATCATGGTCTTGTCTACCAATCTATTTGGGGGAGTTTAGGGAAATATGTAAACTAATTTCACTGGAAATTGGGAGATGAACATAATTGTCTTGGACTAGGAGAGTCAGGAAACTTTCCAGGGGGATATTATTCTTACATTGATCCATACAGGTGCATTGGATAGGTGCAGAAATACAAGGGTTCAAAGTATAAAGTGATTTTTAAAAAAGATTAGGGTGAATAGAGAAAATCAGGACTATAGAGAGATGGTATAATGGGTTCTATTTTGGATAAAAATTGTGGGGTCAGGTTAAATGACTCTTTATTTAAGGACAAGTAGAGAAGTTTGGGCTTCATAATACCAAGGATATTTAAAAATCAGTCAATCAAACAAACAAAACCCTAGAATGTAAAGCCCTGTCTCTACCACAGGCACACACAAGAAAATATATTTGCGATGTAGAAAGGAAATGGTGGATATTTTTGTCTTTTAATTTCACTCATATACCAAGTTCCCAGAGTGATGCCAGGTATGTATTTATTGAATGAATTATTTTATTTTTCACATATTTTTGTGACAAATCAACTTTAACATTGATGTTTGACTATAAATGATATAACATAAATTTGGTGCTATATGGAATAAAGTGTTTTTTTTTTTTTTTTTTTTTAATGTGCTAAAAATACAGGTTGAGAAGCTGGGTTTGATATTTTCCATAACAGAGACCTAAAAAGTAGGGAGGCTGTGAGACTGTAGTCTCTCCACTCAGCATTAGAAGAGTGACTCTGTTCAGGCTTCTCTCAAAAGCTGAGCCGTCCTTAGACACTCCAAGGCAGACAGAACCCTTTTCAAATGAAAGCTTATTTCTTTAACTGGCTGAAAAGCAGAGTATTTTAACAGTCTTCTGTGTTAAAACTGAGTGTATCCCTTTTGTATTTGTAATGTTGCATCCACTGAAATATCAACATTACCCAAAAAATGAATTAGGTGTGCACAGAAGAAATGCAATTTTCAATTAAATTCATATGTGAAATATTGAGTTGCTAATAATAAGCTAGTTTATGGAGATAATGAATGATGTGACTCCTTTAAAGATCTGTACTTGTAGCATTGCTGGAACTGAGTTCAATAATTCAGAAAGACCTACGCCGTTTTTCTTTTTTAACTTAACTGTTAGATATGCTAATTTAGAAATATTATTAGTGGTGATTTTTGAACTATTTGAAAATTACCCTACTTGCACCTACTTACCGTAATCAACCCCAAACAGTTTGACAATTATAAGGATATGTACTTATTATAAAATGTCTCACTTTATAGGACAGCAGAAATATTTGATTACCTTATTTTCTCCTTGTAGATTTGACTCTTCTAGTCTCCAGTTAGAGAGCTAAAATAATTTGTAAGGTTTCATGGAAAAGAAACCTGGAAAATAAAATGCCATGTCTGGCCTATAACCATGATTTCAGAGAAAATTAGCAGAAAACCAGATATCTCTATAAAAAATAGATAACATGTGTGACATTATTTTCTTGAAATCTTTGGGAATAGAGGCTAGCATAGGAATTATTGGAGCATCTCATATGCTTGAGACATAGATTTTGTGGGTATTGCTCATGTGTGTAAGACAATATCAATTTGTATTTTACCTGTACCCTTAGGGCTGTACCATCAAATCATTGACTTATGGAGACTGAAGGATGAATCAGCAACCTGTGCTTGAAGTTCTTACCTCCTAGGAATATGAATAGTCAGTGGATACAAATGACTTTATGGTTTTCATCCAGTATCTATATCTAATCACTTTAAATTGATATTACTCTTGCACAACTCAAATTAAACAAATTGTCATGGATATCCGTGGACATGAGGCTGAATGGAAGAGTAGAAAACTGGATTTCTGGTTAAAAGATTAATTTCCTAATTAAATGCCTGCCTGTAATTAATATGATTTTTAATTACAGGCAGGCATTTAATTAGGAAATGATTTTTAGAATTTTTCATTTCTGCTATTACCTTAGTTTCCACGAATTGCAAGTTGAGTTTTTGGAGTAGATGTTAAGATGAATTGGGGCTTTAGGATATTTCTTAGAGATTAATACTTGGGAAAGAAAGTGGGAGGAAGTGGGATGAAGTGGAGGAAAAGTCAAAATGCAGGGCAGATCCAATACAGCCTTGGCCAACCAGGATGAAAACTGAAGGAAAAATGTGGCACGTCGGAGTTACCCAAAAACTGGCTAAAGTGGCTGAGTCTTTATCCTGTTACCCTGCTCACTCAGTCACTGGTTGTGGACTTCCCCACCAAAAGTGTAACATCAGGTGAAGCAGCTTTCTGCAGCTGAATCAAATCTAAAGGAGGCAAGAGCTAGAGGGTATCTACTGACCACACTCACTGCAGCTAGACAACGCTCTCCTTAAAAGGTATCATATGTCTATGTTTACCATCCTGAGTTAGTAAATGGTACATTGTAGTAAAGGGTTAGGGAAGTCATTTTGTATTACTGGTAAGATATGAATAATAAGATGATATATAACATTTAACATTCTGTAAATTTTGTTTGTAGCCACCTTAAGCCCTGGCTGAAATTCCTTGGAAGGCTCTACAACCAGCCCAAGGATAGAGGTGTGGTCTTTTTTTTTTAACTTCTGTTTTAAATTCAGAGGCACATGTGCAGATTTGTTATATAGGTAAACTTCTGTCATGGGAGTTTGTTTTACAGATTATTGTATCACTCAGTTATTAATTCTAGTACCCATTAGTTGTTTTTCATGATCCTCTCCCTCCTCCCAACTTCCACCCTCCAGCTATGGTAACGAAAACAGCATGGTATATTGGTACAAAAACATACATATAGGCCAGTGGAACACAATAGCCCAGATATAAGGCTGCACACTTACATTTGTCTGACCTTTCAACAAACTGACAAAAACAAACAATGGGGAAATGACTCCCTATTCAGTAGATGGTGCTGGAATAACTGGCTAACCATACACGGAAGATTGAAACTGGACCCCTTCATTATACCATACACAAAAATCAAGATGGATTAAATACTTAAATGTAAAACCCAAAACTACAAAATCCCTGGAAGTCAACCTAGGCTGTGCCTTTCTGGACATAAGAAATGGCAAAGTTTTCATGATGAAGACACCAAAAGTAGTTGCAACAAAAGCAAACATTGACAAATGGGATCTAACTAAACTAAAGAGCTTCTGCACAGCAAAAGAAGCGATCAACAGAGTAAACATATAAACTACAGAATGGGAAAAATTTTTTGCAGGCTATGCATTTGACAAAGGTCTAATATTCAGCATCTATAAGGAACTTAAACAAATTTGCAAGAAAAAGCAACCCTGGGAGGCTGAGGCAGGAGGATTGCTTGAACCCAGGAGGCAGAGGTTGAAGTAAGGCAAGATCATGCCACTGCACTCCAGCCTGGCAACAAAGCAAGACTCCATCTCAAAAAAAAAAAAAAAAAAAAAACCCATTAAAAAGTGGGCAAAGGATATGAACAGACGCTTTTCAAAAGAAGACATACATGCAGCGAACTTAAATAAAACCACTAGTGTATTTTTGTTCTTTTGTTTTTTTGGAGAAGAGGTTTTCTCCAAATAAGTACAGTTTAACATTGAAAAAGAAATATTGGTTGATAGTCTAGAATATGAAGAAAATAAAGAGTAAGAGAAAGGAGAAAACTAAGGTTTCAAGGAAATGATGTCAATTTATTATAAGGGAGAATTTTTGGTTAAACAGAACTGTCTTAAAAAAATCTGGAGAGGTAATCAGTTCTTTCCTATAAGTCCCTATGGGGAGGAATAAATAAGGGAAAAACATTTTGTGTACAGGGCCATTGTGAAGATGCATATCCCTTCACTTCTTTTATTATGGTATATTCTACCATCACTGTAAAATTACTTGGCAGGGACAGTATATATGGAAATTAAGCAGAAGTCTATTCAAGGTGGAAAACCATCCTTTTAAACATGAACTTTTATGATTCTCTGTGTCCATATAATCATTCACCTATTTCATCAGTTTGGGTTCTTAGGAGCACTGGCTTGTTAACATATGTAGTATAAAGTCAGGAAGCTTTCCAAGGGGCTTATTGAACAATTCTCCTTATCATCATGGTGTAAGATTTAACGAGAGCTATAATTAGATGGAGAAATGCTGTGTTCTTATCCTGAAGGGTATGCTTCTAAAAGAACTGTATATGAAGAGGAGAGTAGAAATCCATGGCTAATGTCTTTGCTTCAGCTTATGCTACTTGGTGCACATTGTGAATGACTTTCAAATTGGCCATGGTGGATCTGGTCACTTTTCCAGGGAAATGATGATGTGAAACTTTACAGCTTCACAGATATTTTATAAGATCAGGCTGTGACTTATGAAAGATGCAATATAAAGCAATAGAAAATAAATATTTTAACATGCTGTTTTACTGTTCGTAAAACCAAATACAACAGTTTTATTGAGAAAGTGTTTAACCACCTCTTCACACTCAATTTCATGTATCATATATTTGACTTGGACTAAAAAGTAAACACAGAGAAGAAAGTTCTTTTAGCTTGAGAAGCAAAATATAGAAAGAAATATTTAACTACTTTACTTCTGAGTGTAAGTGAGCATTCTTTAAAGTTGAAACATAAATTTAAGTGTAATTTTAAAACATTTTTATAGCACTTACTATATGCCATTTTAAGTACTTTCCATATATTGAATCCTTTAATCACTGCAACAACTCTACGATATAAACCCTCTATCTCCTTTTCACAAATAAGAAAACTTGGTACTTAGGCATACTGTTCTTTACGGACAAACCAGAAAATTGAGGAATGTCTCTGAAGAACCAGCGGGAAAGAGAAGTTCATCTATTGGGCAGAACTTGGAATAGTATATTTTGTTATCTGTTATGTATAGACTGAGACAGACCCAAAATGGTCACACAGAAAGTAAACAGCAAGGCAAGGATATGAAAGCAGGAAGAGTCTTCCAGAATCAGAGTTAATAGCCTTTACCTCTATTTAACCTACATAACTAATTCTAATCCGATACCTATGTTTTCCAACTGGTGCCACATCTGCCATGTTTATCCCTGCCTCAACGTTTATTCATGTTCTTTCAGTTTTATGGTTTCTTGGAATGTTCTTTTCTTCCCTTTAGTTTATTCAACTCCATTCAGTACCTAGCTCAATCCTAACACCTTCCCAAAGCTTTTCTTAACAACCATAGCTAAGACTGAGTTTGCCCTTCTTTTCACTCTTAAAGATTACTGTGTTTCTATCATACAGATAACTACTTAAATCTTTGAAATATCCATTATTATTTCTATTTTATATAAAGTCATAAACATTCAGGAAAAAATAAGTTACCTTCTCAAGGTTATGTAGCCTGTTTAGTAGAGTAGGATTCAAGGATAAGGCTTCTAAATTTAAACAGGGTGCTCTTTAATCCTTGTACTAATTTGTCTTTAGCTAGGTTGGAAACTCCAACGAAGAAAACATCATACCTTCTACCTCTATGTCTCCCCAAATTTCCTACTATAATACTTGACATAGTAAATAATAAACATTATGAAAACAAGTATTTATTGAGAGTTTATGCTGATCCAAAGTTTATATATTTATCTCATGTTATTATTTAGCAACATTTAGCAATGTTGTTAAGTAGGAACTCTTATCACTCCTGTTTTCCAAATGAGGAAACTTCCTTTAAGAGATAATCAGCAAATAAGTATATACTGCGTCCTTTTTAATTCTTGATTTATTTTTCCAATGCTGATGCATAAGCTCAATATTTATTTTAGAATTTTACTAATATAAATGTTTTATAAAACTAAAGAGAATCCCAGTAAACAGCTATATGATTTGTGTCATCTGTGAACAGAGTCCTTTTTGAACCTTTGATGTTACACCTGATGCATTTCCCATACTGCGCAAAGATCTAATGGTGAACATAGAGGAAACACATATGAAACACCCACTCCACACACACACACACACACACACACACACACACACACACACACTTGCATAACTTATTACAGTATTCATGTATTTAACTAGCATAAGCATACATATTTATATATAAGCAGGTATGTCTTCTGCCTCTTTCTGGTATATTTAGAGATATTTACAGAACTAGGTAAATATATGAATGTATATATCAACATCATTGCAGTAAAAATAAAATATTTTAAAAAGGTGGAAGGCATAAATAATTTGCATGAACAGGTGGCTTGAATTCCTTTTCATAGTCATTTGCAAACTGCCATTATATAACAGAATATCATAAACTGAGTGACTAAAGAACAGAAATTTATTTCTTTGTTTTTTAGTCTGGTAAGTTCAAATCAAGGCACTAGCAGATTTGGTGTCTATTTAGGGCACTCTTCCTCATTTGCAAATGGCCATCTTTTCATTGCATCATCACATGGTGGAGAGTGGAGAGAGGAAGCAAATTCTTTCCAGTTTCTTTTTGTAAGGGCACTAACTCCATTCATGAGGGTGTCAGCCTCATGACCTAATTATCTCCAAAAACTCCTACCTCCTAATACCATTGCATTTAGAGGACTTACGATTTCAACATATCAATTCTGGAGAGACATAAACATTCAGTTCCTAACACTCCTATAACACCTTTCTCTTCTACACTGAATTCTCTAGTCAGGTCAAACGTGGTATCATAAGCAGTTCCTTAAGATGAATGGTTCTGCATGTTATGCTGACATCAGCTGAAAAATGCTACATAATTAAAATCCCAACCGCAAATGTCCCTGAAAAGCAGTGTCAAAAGGTCATCTTTCAATTGAGCGGAACTTAGAATAAGAACTCTGCTTTTAAGAGCAGAGATCAGTACACAACCCTCAAATGGCACCTTTCTAATGAGGGTCAGCCAGTCAACTCATTGCTGAGTGATTGCACTGGACGCCTTACAACAGGGAGGAGATAGTAATTTGCTGTCATTGGATCTAGACTGTATTCTGGATATACATTTGCTTTTTGTGCCCCAAATCCTTGTATTGGCACAAATATCTGTGACCTTATTTACCTTCACTTTATTCCACATAACATTTCCTAAGACCAACTGTAGTTATTGTTGGCTTTTTTGTCTGACTTAAGATATACCCCCAAATAAAGAAATAAATATATTCATCATTAGTTGCTAACAGTTTGGTTTGATGTAGAAAAATACCAGGATTGGTAAACTGGTGACAAGGAGCAATGAATTAGAGCTATGCGGTCGAGCCTCTCAAAATGATCATAGAGCGTGAAGAATGATTATCACAGACCATCCACTACAGAGGATACTTTGAATAATGAGATAACAAGAAAATATGTTCTGTGGATACCAGTCAGACTTTTTCCTAGTGAGCTAACATGCAAAATTAGATTGTCAAATGAGTCATCTGCATCAGAGACCTTACTCAATGTCAAGCTTTATTAAATAATTATCAAGTATACGGGAAGTCAAAAGGCTGAAGAATAACAGATGAGGTCTCTACATGAGGTTGTGGGATCACCTCACATAGTGGGCACATTTAAATTACAAAACATTTCTGTTTTATATCCCAGAAAGTTGCTCACCTGTGCCTGGAGCTGTGCCTCAGAGACTGAGAGTTCTATTTACCATAAGCCATCTTTAGCCAGAAATATACTGCTCAGGGCATTTGAAATACAGTCTCTACCTATTAGCAAATATAATCAGCCTAATTTACCAGAGGGCTAGTAAAAAAGTTAATTACATTAGGCCATCTGCATTTTTTTTTCCTTACCTTAGGTGCTGATATGATTTGGCTGTGTCCCCACCCAAAAGCTCATCTTGAACTGTAATAATCCCCACATGTCAAGGGCAGGACCAGGTGGAGATAATTGAATTATGGAGGAGGTTTCCCTATTCAGTTCTCATGATAGTGAGTGGAGTTCTCAGGAGATCTGATGGTTTTATAAGGAGTTCCCTGCCCCTGCTTTGCTCTGCAGTTCTCCTTGCTGCCACCATGTGAACAAGAATGTGTTTGCTTCCCCTTCCACCATAATTGTAAGTTTCCTGAGGCTTCCTGAGCCCTGTGAAACTGTGAGTTAATTAAACCTCCTTCCTTAAATTACACATTCTCGGGTATTTCTTCATAACCGTATGAGAACGGACTAATACAGGTACATCAGTCAGGTTAAAGGAATGAGTGGATCTTTCTTTTCACCCAGCAATCCAGGTAGTTGTTCAGTGTGCCAGGGTACAATGTGGTTATGGTGGCAGAGCTGGAAGCTATATAGTTAGCTCCACAGCATGCACCTTTTCTTACCAATGCATATCTGGCTGCCATCACTACTGAATGGCAAACTCTTGTAAGAGCAGAGACCAGTACAAAACCCTCAAATGGCACCTTCCTAATGGGGACCACCCAGTCACCTCATTGCTGAATGATTGCACTGGACACCTTACAACAGGGAGGAGAGAGTAATTTGCCATCACTGGATACATTTGCTTTTTGTGCCCCAAATCCCTGTATTAGTACAAATATCTGCGGCCTTATTTTCCTTCATTTTATTCCACATAACATTTCCTAAGACAAAGATCCTTATTTCACACCAAAAGAAGTATGCCAAGTGGGCTTATACTCAGAGAATTATCTGGTTTTATTCATGCATTTTATCACTGTAAAGCAGGTGGCCTGAGAAGATGGTGGAATGGTCTATTGAAAACTTAATTCCAATGCAATTTAGAGATCATCTCCTGGTTTAAAAAAAAATAGAGATTTTATCTTATATGATGGAAAATATGTTTTGAGCCATTGACCAATATGTTCGGTTATGTGTCCTATAGCCAGAATATATGGGTCTGGGAATCAAGGGGTGGAGGATGGAGTCACATTTCTCACTATTTTTCTAAATAATCCATTTGAAGAATTTTTTCTTTTTTCCTATAATTTAGACTCTACTAGTTTCAATTTTTTATCTCCTAAGGGAAAAGTACTTTCACCAGAAGACACGATAATGCTTTTAGTTAATTATAAGTTGAAACTGCCACTTGGCCAATTTGTGCTTCTTTTGCCATTGAAACAACAGGCAGGTTATTGCACTGGTTGGCTTGATTGATCCTGATTACAAGGAAATATTAGGTCACTACTTCAAATACGTCAGCAAACCCAAAAGATTATCTAGGATGCCTCCAAGTCCAACTGCAAAGTTTAATGGAAAACTGTGTGTGGGTGGGTGTGTGTGTGTGTGCACGCGCACACGCAAGCACACACGCATGTGTGTTATATATGTATATATTTATGTCATATTTATATATGTTACATATTTATGTAAAACAACTGAAAATTTAGATATCGTAGGAGTAAAGATTTGGGTTTATTTATTTTTACCAAGGACAAAAGGCATATGACATTGATAATAGAAAGAAGTTAAAAAACCAACTGTAGCTTATTGTTATTGTTTATTAACTATAAAATTACTATGCATATTTTTATCATATATTTGTGTATATGAGAACATATATGTGTGTATATATATATATATATGTTTATATGTATGAATTGGCTAATTTCTTTTTCTCTTCCCTCATTACATTTATTATTTTATGTAAGGCTTAGTGGTGGTGGTTTACTTCAGGATTTAGTCTTGAGATTGCAGAGTATTCCAGTGGGACTGTGACGGAAATAAAGGACGACTGAACATCACTAGACAAGTATGAATTTTAGACACTTAGAGATAAATACATGAGAGTTTAGCTTTTGTACCACCCTTGTCAGGGAGAAGGTGAGAGTGGTTTCATTTATACAACTATACATGTAACTTGCTATAAGGAAGTGAAGCAGGAGCGGCTGCGAGAAACACCAAACCAGGAAGGAAGAGGTTTTATTACAGACTGCGAGTGAGTGAAGGAACAATTTGTCCAACTGCCAAGCTCACCTAACAGAAAGAAGCTCTGCCTGTAGATAGGCTTACACTCTAGATTTTACACATGAAAGAATCTTAGGTTTACAGCCTTAAAAGTTACAAGTGAAAGGGTCTTCGGTTTACAGTTTTAGAAATCACATATGAAAAGGTCTTGGGTCTACAGCTTTATGAAAGCCTGATGGAGGAGTGAGGTGGGGTTTTGATCTTGCTTAAGTAAAAACAATGTCTTCCAGAGAGATTCCCCTACACCATGCCTGCTATTTACAGGAAGGTGATTTAGGAGCTGCCAGTCGGCCGGCCAGCGTTTTCTTCTATTGAAATGCAGTGTGGAAGTCAAGCGGGAGGTGATCCTAGATGCCTAGGTCTCCTTCCTCAGAGGCATAAAACTGGCATTGTTTTGAATGGAAGTTCAAGTACATCTACATGATCACTAAGTATGAACTGTGCCCCAAAGCCACTCTTATGTACTCTTTGTGGAGAGTCTGAGCCTGAGACTGAAAACTACTTTTTCTTTTCAGCTGTTAGTTTTACCTAATTTGGGACACTCAGGAAAATGAAAAGGCAGGGAGAAAAAATTTGTTTATATCAACATCATTCTAGCAGATAGTATTTCACACAATCCACTGCAGTTGGTTTACATCTCAGGCTGGTATAGTCATTTCCAGAAACAGCTTTGATGTGCGCACACAGAGATATCAAAAGCAGATTGGTGGCATCTGCTCCCCAGAGGCCTCCATTCCAGGCCACGATGTCCAGTCTCTACAAGCTTGAAGTGCCCTCATTAGCCAAGCATCACACCGTCCTCAGAGATTTTAGCCTCAGCTCCTACTGTGCTCCTCTCCGAATTTCTCAGGTACAAGAATTAGCCAAATATATTTGGGTTCTCAAGAGAAATAGAAGCAACAGGATGTATATTTCAGGCACACCTCATTTTATTGAGCTTCACTTTTATTGCATTTCACGGTGGAATTTTGCCGTTTTACACACTGAAGGTTCGTGGCAACCCTGTGTTGAGCAAGTCTATCTGCATTGTTTTCTCAACAGCATGTGCTCACCTCATGTCTCTGTTAAATTTTGGTGGTACTCAGAATATTTCAAATTCTTCATGGTTATGATGTTTGGTATGGTGATCTGTGATCAGTGATCTTTGATGTTACTGTTGGAATTGTTTTGGGGCACCGTGAGTCATGCCTACATAAGACTGTTGTGTGTGTTCTGACTGCTTCATCAGGCCCTTCCCCTGTCGCTCTCCCTCTCCTTGGTCTTTCCTATTCTCTGATACACCACAAAACTAAAATTAGGCCAACTAATTACCCTGCGGTAGTCACTGAGTGTTCGAGTGAAAGAAACAGTCACATATTTCTCAATTTAAATCAAAGACTATAATTAAGCTTAGTGAGGTGGCATGTTGAAAGTTGAGACAGGCTGAAAGCTAGGCCTCTTGTACCAGTTTACTAAGTTGTGAATGCAAATGTAAATTTCTTAAAAGTTCTACTCCGGTGAATCCATGAATGATAAGAAAGCAAAACAGCCTTATTGTTGATATGGAGAAAGTTGTAGTAGTCTGGTTAGAAGATCAATCGTTCACAACACTCTCTTAAGTCAAAGACTTAATCAGAGCAAGGCTCCAACTCTCTTCAATTCTGTGAAGACTGAGAGACTGAGAAAGCTGCATAAAAAAGGATGGAATCTGGCCGAGGTCCGTTTATGAGGTTTAAGGAAAGAAGCTATTTCCTTAACATAAAAGAGCAAGGTGAAGCAGCTGATGCTAATGGAGAAGCTTCAGCAAGTTATCCGGAAAATCTAGCTAAGAAAATTGAGTACCAGTGGCTACCTTAAAATACAGATTTTCAATGTAGGTGAAAATATCCTTTTATTGGAAGAAGATACCAACTAGGACTTTCATAGCTAGGGAAGATAAGTCAATGCTTGACTTCAGAGCTTCGAAAGACAGGCTGACTTTTTTTGTTAAGGCATAATGCAGCTGGTAACTTTAAATTGAAGCAAGCCAATGCTCATTTACCATTAGAAAATTGTATGGCCCTTAAGAATTATGTTAAATCTACTTTGCTTGTACACTTTAAGCAGCAAATCCTAGATGACTCCAGAGCTCTGATGGAGATAGACAGGAGATGAATGTCATTTATATATCTGTTAACACAACACTATTCTGCAGCCATAAAGAGGTCATTTCAACTTTCAGGTATTATTTAAGAAATACAGTTTTTAAGGCTGTAGCTGCCATAGATAGTGATTCTTTTGATTGAATTGATGTTACTCTGCTGTTACATAAGGCATAACATTTTCACAAGGCTTTTTAGTGACTACACTCAATGATTAGCAATGCCCAATAGTGGTCCAACTCTAAATAACAATACTAGACTAACTGGACACCTCCCACATGTGCACAAATCTGCATGGAAATGTACTAAAGTCTTAGACTTGGACTTGTGTACTTTTATTTATCTTCCCTTTCTAGTGTATTAAGAAATGACATGCACTTTAATTTGCCAAAGGCAATGCTTGTATTCTGGCAGCAACATGCTAATTCTATTACACAGTAAAGTGAAAACAAAGAACTACAAAACAGGAAATGTAAGTGAATTTTTATGGAGAAGGGAGGTTGTCAACTTAAACAGCAGCAAATAAAGAGTGAATAAGGAATGTCCCTGTTGCCACAGGTACATATGACCTCCATAATATGTGATATAGGAGGCATTTCAATTTGTGACCTCCAGCCAGAAATGGCAAGTGCTTTTCCATTCAATTTAATACTTCTGGATTCCTACTAAAAAGGAATACATTAGGAGCACAAAGCCCCACATACTAATGGCATCACTTTGAGGGTTAACAATTTGAACATTTGAATTTGGGGGAGATATATGCATTCAATTATAGCACCAACTTAAACATTAATATTACCCAAAAAAACACTTAGCTCAGGCTGCCATAACAAAAATACCATAGACATGGTGACTTAAACAACAGAAATTTATTTTCTCACATTTCTGGAGACCAGAAGTCTTAAGATTGAGGTTCCATCCAATGTAGTTTCTGGTGAGGGCTGTCTTCCTTGCTTGCAGATATCAGCCTTCTTGCTGTGTCCTCACATGGCAGAGACAAAGAGATTTCTCCTTTCTTCTTCTTATAAAGCCACCAAACTTATGGGATTAGAGCCTTACTCTTTTGATCTGATTTAACCTTTGTTACCTCCTGAAGTCCCCATCTCTAGACACAGTGACACTGGGGGTTAAGGCTTCCACATATGAATTTGAGGTCATGGCACAATTTAGTCCAGAGCATTCTGTGCCTGCCACCCCCCCAAAAAAAGTCTTACATCCCTATGTCATGCAAAATACATTCATTTCATCCCAATAGCCCCCAAAGTCTTAACTTATCCAGCGTCAACTTTAAAGTTCAAAGTCTCATCTAAAAAAGAAGTCATCAAAATCATACGTGGATGAATCACAGTGCTCTCTAACAACGTACGCAGTGAACCAAAACCTGTGATTTAGGCTAAGGCAAAATTCCTCTCCAGCTATACACTTGTAAATACAGACTCTGTATTTTCAAAATATGATGGTGGAACAGGCATTGGATAGACAAACACTTTCAGAATCATTTAGAATAAAATTTGATGCATAAAATTAATCTTCACACCAGAAAAAAACACCATTTTCAAAGGCCCAAACCACAAGTCCCTTTTCCAAACTCCTAAGGTAGCATCATCACCTGGACCTCATGCCTCCCCCAAAGGTCTGGGTACCAACTCTCTTCGGGTCCTCTTGAATTTCTGAGGTATCAGCAATGACCAGTTGATACCCATTCCCCAGAGGGTTTTGATTTTAGGTCTGTGATGCCCTCCTCTGAACTTCTCAGGTTTGAAAACATCAATGTCTTTATTTTTGTTTTCCTACCCCAAGAAATGTAGTTGATTCTCACAGTTATTATCTAACTTAGTGTTGCCTGTTGGTTTTTTCAGTTCTGTATACCTTAAAAAATACCCCATGTTAAAATCTCCACATTATAATACTTGACAAAGTTTTTATTTTATCTGTTAAATCATGGATGGTATGCCATAATCCTGGTTTACCTGAGACAACAAATTAGCTTTATGTATATGTGTGTGTGTGTGTGTGTGTGTGTGTGTGTATTTATATAAATGCATACATATGTATGTATAATGTATATTATATATAAGTATATAATATAAATATATATTATACATATATATGTATAATATATAAATATATAATATATATACACATATATGTATTATATATACATATACATATAGAAACATACAAATTTACATACATATTTATATAAATACATAAATACATATATATTTATATAAATATATTTCCATTATGTTTTTATAGCACACTTTTTTATTCACAGAAGTGTCTTAGTTAAACAATATCTTACCATGCTAAAAACAAACAACCATGCACTAGAAATCAGAACATATGGAATCTAGTCCTGCCCTGCAAAAAATGTCATGTGGCCTGGAGCAAGTCACTTAACCTGAAGAGTAGATGGTTATTCCTACCACTTATTATAGCTCCCAAACTCTGACTTCATCATCTGTGATACTGTCATACAATTTGCCCATACATGGTTAAATGTGTTATCATTGAGATATTGATATATAGCTGGTTAGCATTAGAAGGTGCCACAGATGTCATGATTTTTGAGCAGTGTTCTGACGAAGGGGAAAAAAAAACTTAATTGGCAAAAATAAACTGTAAGAGCTTTTCTGAAAACAATTGTTAAGTCAATCTGATCACTGAAGCACCAGAATTATTGCAGCAGAAAATGATAAATATAGATGATAATTTTAAGTACATACAACTGTAGATAAAATTAGTAGCTAACCTTTATTGATTTTTTTCTCTATACAGGCACGACTTTAAGTGCTTTGCCTATAATAATTCTATGAGGCAGCCATTATTTTTACTGCTATTTTACTGATGAAAGAAATAGGAGGGTAAAGTAATTTGTTTGTATATATGCAGCAAGGAAGCAGTGATGTTAAGAAATATACCTAGTTTTCTAATTTCATAACTTTACCATAATTTTAAATATCAAGATCAATGTAGCTGGATATAGAAGAAATAAAATTCCAATGAAAGTTTGATGAGAGAAAGTCTTCTGCTTAAGCACTATTAAAATATTTGGATGGTTCTTTTTCAGAATTATTTGTGCCTATTTTAAATCTCAAATAAGTTTTGGTATAAATAATATGTTACATGTTCTCTCTATTTAAAAGTTACAAAGCTTCTTAAATAGAAGCACATATAGGTCTCTTATTTTACCTCTTTGTCCCATTGGTATCTTAAGGACAATTACTGCAGCATAGAAAACAGTAGAACAGTGAGATTTCAAAAGTTATATTACGAAAATAATGTATTTTAATTTCATTATGGTTGAAAATTTAAAACCCAGTGAAAAGAAATTAAAAAGTTAAAGTCCTTAAAGTAGATTTTTATCACTCTCTGCATGTCCAGTTTTCCTTCATTTTGTTACTTTACAAATTACTTCTTTATATTTCATCTTTATAACATTGATATATAAATTAAATCAGAATTTTAGCAGTTTTGTTCAAAGGCTGCTGCAAACTTGATTGAAATGCCATTCCTATCCAGAGTTTTCAATCACAAAAGAACATAGCAACTCACCTTTCTGTCATTGTGATAATGAAGTTAAGATTGCCTCGTCAATTACATTCTCCCTTTGTCCTAGATTCCTCATCTACAAAATGCAAGTCGTAATACCATCTACCCTAGAGTTATGATAGTTGTGAAGTCCACCTAAATGCCAGAAAGAGTCCTCTGCCACATGCCTAGCTCTTCTTCCCTATCCATTGTCTCATTGCCTGTCCTCTTGCCCTTGTCGTTCTGCTTTGTCTTACATTTTTGTTTTGTCTAGGTACTGGAAAGTTAACATCTCCAAGCAAAGGCGCTATGTTGATGTGTTGTTTTATTTTAATCCCTTTGGGCTAGCAGAATAATTGGTATATAGATAACACTAAGTAAATATTTATTAAGGGAAAGAGTAAATCAGTGAAAAAAGAATGAGTGAGTGAAGTTGATAAAAACACTTTCTTTCCATTTTTTCTACTATAAAGAATTACATAGAGAATTTCTTGAGAACTTGAACATGTAATTGAAGCTTTTCTAGCATGCGTAAACTATATATACCTCATTCAACATCAAAAGCCTAATTCAGAAGTGGGCCATCATTAAAAATAGAGGAGAACTTGGATAACAAATAACAGAAAATGTACAAACTTCATTCCCTCATTTATTATACTTTATTTGGAAGAGGGAAAAGAATTTAAATCTTGGCATTATACAAAGATCCCTTTGCTCATGCAGCTTGTGTGAGTGCACATGTTCAATATTCAAACAGTATGCTTATATAAAAATTAGGCTTGATCTCATCTATCACCTTAGAATTTTTATTAAATGGAAACACCTTAATTCCCGGGTGCATTTTATGTTTTACCAAGAATCCATAAACATTCTCTCTTCAGTTATTGATGACCATTTCTATAGCATTTGTTTTAACTGTGCATATAGTTTACTCTAAAATTACTCCAAACTAACCACCCAACCTGTTTCATTTTAGTGCTGTAAAAGTTATTTTTTGCATTTAACAAGTTTAAAATGAGTATCCGAATCAAGAAGTCATACATAAAAATCTCCCATGCACTGAAATTATAAAGCAAGCACTTCTATGACTTAAAATGTGCATAACTTCATTGTTATAAAACAAACCTTTCCTTTTTTTTTTCCCTCACATGAAAATGTTGGCTGAATATGATATGAAAAATTCCCATGCTAAACTTTAGTTTCAATGAATGTAACTGTTTTTGCCAGTTCTTTATAAGGATAGTGCCAGCATTTTATTAAAATTGAAACTCCTTCAGCTGTAAGACCTGAATTATGAGTCTTGTTAGGCTTGTCTTATTTGTAGTCATCTGAAATACAAATCTAACTAGCAGTGGGAATGACATAGTCTAAGAAGGGAACACTCATCACATCAAGTTGCAAAGTCCCATTTTATGTATCAAAAGTATGAAGCCTCATTGTACAAAAGAAAGAAAAAACAAACATTTAAGTCTGTCTCAAATACAACATAAATTGTGATAGCTAAAATTTTCCCAAATCAAAATTTTTATCTAAATTTGGGAGTGATTAGAAGCGTATGTAGCATTTTGATAGCTTAAAATTAGCATTGATTATGCCACAACATAATAAAAACTAGTATTTTTTGTTCTATTAATAGTTAACTGCACTATGACATATACATTCTGTTCTAGAATTTTGTTTATTTTAATTTTGCTAGCACTCTTTGAATAATAAAGTTAACTATGTTCCTTAGGAGGTATATTCATAGATTATCATAGTTTATCTTGATACCTGCCCAAATTTTGGATTATAAATGGTAATCCATTCCTCTTTTTCCTTCTTTAAAAACTTTTTAAAATATAAATGTCCTAGTATCATAGAAGTGCAAACTAAAATCTCAAATGAGCTTCTACGAGTAATACATACACCAAAATATATGACATTTAAAGAACTACTGATAATTCTAAGTATTTGTGAGGATGTAGAGCAACTGGAATTCTCATGTGATATGTTGGGAGTGTGAATTGATAAAACCATTTTGGAGAATGATTAAACATAATTACTAAATCCGAGTCTATGATTTTTCCCAGAAATTCCATTTCTATGTATTGGCCCCACAGTTAAGAGTATATATGTTCAACAAAAGACTTGTACAAGAATCTTCCTAGCAGCACTATTAGTCATACTCTTTTACTGAAAAAAATCCAAATGTCTAATAACAGTTGATGGATAAATATAATATAGTCACATAATGCAGAAAGTTTTTGAAAAGCTCTAACTGACTGCAAAAATGTGGATGAATAGTCCAGCACATTAAGTGAAAGCAGCCAGTCACTAGCATGTACATAATGTATGATTCCATTTATATGACGTTCAAAAACAGCCTAAACTAGCCTATGGTTTTCCAAAAGTCAGGTTAATGGCTGCCTTTGTGAGGCAAAGGAGGTTGTTAACTGGGTGTTCTGCATTTTGACTTAGGTGGTAATTATATAGTTATTGCTAATTTATTATATCTAACAAGGTATACAATTAAGATTTTTCTACTTCATATATGTAATACCTCAGTTTAAAAGTATTAAAATATATATAACTTAGTTACTTGCATACTGACATTAAAAGAAAGTAAAAAAAAAGAAAACCCTCAGAATGTTTTGCAGCTAAATACTTCTTGGAAAAGGGGAAACTTTGGGCAAGTATTTATAAATTTTCACTATTAACTTTCATTTTTTATACCAGAATTTTAATTTTTTCTTTATTAATGGGATGTGTATATTATGTCAAATTTTCTGACCACATACTTTAAGAGTAAGTGGTATGTTATTAACTAGTAATTAACTACATCACCCAAAATGAGCAGTTTCTCTAAAGAGATTTGATTTAGTAAAGCTCAGTCGTACTTAAATTTCAGTCTAGCTCTTCTCATTTTATGTTCTACTTAAGTATTTATTTTCTATTTTCATACCAAAATTATTAGATGTTTCTTAGTTTACTTTAAGCTTCTTTTAACTGGTAACACATGAGGATTTTCAGACAATTCTTTCTTTTGAACAAAATTGTGAACATATTTCCCTTGACTTAATTTAAGTATCATCCATTTGTGTTGAATACAAGTAGTAATGTAGCAATGGGTTAATTTAAAAGGATTTTTTCCTTATTAATATTTTCCTTCCCTCTCTTGGAAGAATTAGTATAGCAGAAAATATTTTCGGATAAATAGAAAAACAAATTTCAAAAATGCCAGTCTTTGGCACACCTCACTCACTTCCTTTGATAAGGTCTTTAAGAAGTTTACCACTAATAACCAGTGATGATGAGCATTTTCTCATGTTTGTTGGCATCATATATGTCTTCTTCTGAAAAGTGTCTGTTCATGTCCTTTGCCCACTTTTGAATGGGTTGGTTTGTTTGTTCCTTGTAAATCTGTTTTAGTTATTTGTAGATTCTGGATATTAGCCCTTTGTCAGATGGGTAGATTGCAAAAATTTTTCCCATTCTGTTGGATGCCAGTTCAGTCTACTGATTGTTTCTTTTGCTGTACAGAAGCTCTAAAGTTTAGTTAGGTCCCATTTGTCTATTTTGGCTTTTGTTGCCATTGCTTTTGG
>CAUYLG010032003.1:0-24827 GCA_963573385.1 Cacajao melanocephalus
ATTCCTTCCTGTCTCCATTGTTAAACACAATTATTGGCATAATAGAGGTTTTTAATACCCATTTTTAGACTGCATTCTAGCCTGGGCAGTAGAACAAGAATCCTGATCTCTCTCCCTCTTTTTCTTCCTCTTTCTTTCTCTCATACATTCTTTTTTTTTCTTTCTTTCACTCTCACTTTCTTTCCTCTCTTTTCCTTTCTTTCAAAAAATAAAAAAATTAAAAAAAAAATAAATAAAAATAAAAATAAACACAAAATTATACAACTTAAATCCATAAGACTTGTTAAAAAGTTGGAGGCAAATACCAATGCCAGATGGCATGTGGAATATTTGGAACACTGATACTTTGCTGGTGGAAGTATAGATTAAAGCAGCCCCTTTGGAAATCTGTTTGTCTGTATCTATAAATCTAAGCTTCATGCCCTTTGTCCTGACAATCTCGCTCCTGATTATACCATACAAAATGAGTCTTACATATATTAATAGGCATTTATGAAAATATTTATTTTAGCAGTATTCATATTAGCTCCCAAAGAGAAACAATTTAATTTCTTTTTAATTAGAATGGTTAAAATATGGCATATCCACACAATGTGACACACATTGCAATAAAAATAATAAATTTCTGGTACATTCAACCACATGGATAATTTTAAATATGTAATCCTGGGTTATAAAAAAGCCGGATCCAAATAATACATACTATCGTACGCTTCTAGTTACAAATAGTTAAAAAGTAGACAAAAATTATGTATGGTGATAGAGCTCAGAATAATCATTACATCTGGAGAAATCTGGGTGTCTGGATGCTGAAAATGATCTCTCTCTCTCTCTCTCTCTCTCTCTCTCTCTGTGTGTGTGTGTGTGTGTAAAAACTCAATTGTTGAGCTGTATGCTCAAAATTAGTACACTTAGTATACTTTACTGTATGTAGTTCATTCCTCATTAGGAAAGAGAGAGGAAGGGGAAAGAGAGAAAAAGAATAAATACATGTCTCTTTTTAGTATAACTAAATTTCTGTTTGCTGTTTCTATATCTTATCTCAATCTGTCTCATTGTTTTCTAGGTCATGAACGTTTCTTTAATTTTACCTTTGTGAACCTGAGACCGAGTTTTCCTTTTGTCTGACTTACCTGATTAATCTTGGTATATCCTGAATTCTTTTGAAAAAAGGAGTGAAATCTGATATGCATTTTCCTTCTTTGCCAAAGATGAAACTGTAAATACATATTATTTACCTTACATAGGGTGAAATCTGGCAGAAACAAAACAATTTGACATTGTAACACATCACTTTTGGCATTCATTGCGTATCCTACCTTCTTAGAATGTCATTTTAAGCTAACTGAGATTTATTTTCAGGTAAATACACTTTCTGGGTATGACTGATGTTTCATTACCTGGCATAAATACAGATACTGGGGCTCTCTAATTCTTAACCATCTCTACCCAGTAATATTAAACTATGCTGAAGCCATCTTGCTTGTCTTTATATTTCTTTTATGGGAGAGTGGAATTCAGATTTTTCACATCGTAATTTTATCAGTTGCCAAATTTCTTTTTAGCTGTAACTTAAAAAAAAAAAAAAAACCTCCTGTTTCCCTGCATTGTGTATATTGTCTGGCTCGGCAGTTTATCCTCTACTCTTTCGCTTTCGTTGTTTACACCTTTGTCAGAGGATGAATATGATTGAGATCAGGCTGTATAGAATCAAAGAGAAGTGTTCTGAATCAAAGTTGGAAAACATGTCTAAATATTTGGGTTCAGCCTGGAGTCTCAAAGACGTAAGGTGAGAAGCTTAAGAAAAAGAGGCTCAAGAGGTCCCTGGAAAACACCTCCACCTTTATGGCCTCCAATTATTATACTTAAACAGAACTTAATGTAATATCTGAGTTTTGTGATTCACTCTGTTTCTTCAGAACTTGGCTGTTTATTTTGTAAGAAAGGGGTCTTGACTTAGAGAGTGCCATAGCACTGCTAAATGCATCTCCCATCATCACTATTTTACACCATGCCTGATCTTTTGATAAGTTATTTGATTCCAAATCTTTTTTCTGTTCTGTGTTGTTCAGAGGAGTTCTGACAATCATCTGAAATAAAGACACCAAGGAAGACAGAAGGATTATTTTATTTTGCTAAGTAGCACACACTGTTGTTCTGCTCAATTGCCCTTAGCCAATTACTGAACTTATGAGATTATGCCAACCTAGCTCATGATTAATATGCCAGAGTTCTGTGGTAGCAGGCTGATGATTCCCTTCTGGGGTATTGTCTACAATTGTACCATTTGTTGGTTTCTTCTCTGTCATATGTTTCTTCTATTTTCATCATACCTGCATCTCCATTCCTAGTGATATTCTGGAAATATTTTTTTACTACATCACTAGCAAAAGAATCCTCTTCTTAGAATCTGCTTCTGGAGAACCTGGCCTAAGACAAACTATGAGCCAAATTGGAACTGCTTCTGGTTCATATCCATAATGAATTTCTAGAGAATTTAGTTCTCTTTAGTAAAATTCTATAACATTTATAAGATTGTATAAGTGTTTGCAGTACTGATGTTATTTTAGATTGTTATCTTCCTAAACTCATAACTGATATTTTACATACTGAGAATAATGCTACTTTCTTTTGACTATAGCGAATGAACTTATATTCTCCTGAAAAAATAATCAGACTGCATGTAGCTCTCTTAATTTGTTGTTATTATATAGAGCAGTTATACTGCCCACTTTGAAGTTTATTTTTGAAACTTCAGAAAAAAAACTTAGCTGGGCATGGCAGCATGTGCCTGTAATCCCAACTACTCGGGAGGCTGAGGCAGGAGAATTGCTTGAACCTGGGAGGCAGAGGTTGCAGTGAGCAGAGATCACACCACTGCACTCCAGCCTGGACAACAGAGCGGGACTCTGTTTCAAAAAAAAAAAGAAAAAAAGCATATATGATTGTTAATTTTTGGGTATTTTTTGATGTAATAGTTGACTGCTAGTCAAACAGGATTGAAACCATATGATAGCACTTATTGTTTATTATGTAACTCAGTTAATATAAACACTAAATGCTGGAGTCCATTCACGGAAAGCAGCCGGCTGGGAGCAGAGGGACTGGCTGCAGAGTCAGCAGACTGAGCTGACCCATAGGAACAGGTCCACCACTGTGGCATTCATTGTGTGTCCCACCTCTGTGGTCTAGAAACTAGCTGGAAAGTGACTGCCCTTGGGTCAATTACCCAACTACTGAGTGCTGCACCAAGAAACTCTTTTTTTTTTTCTTTTTTGGATGGCGTCCTGCTCTGTTGCCAAGGCTAGCGTGCAGTGTTAGGATCTCGGCTCACTGCAACCTCCACCTCCCAGGTTCATGCTATTCTGCCTCAGCCTCCTGAGTAGCTGGGATTACAGGTGTGTACCACTACGCCCAGCTAATTTTTATATTTTTAGTAGAGACAGAGTTTCACCATGTTGGCCAGGCTGGTCTCGTACACTTGACCTCAGATGATCAGCCCTCCTCAGCCTCCCAAAGTGCTGGGATTACAGGCCGGAGACATTGCACCTGGCCAGATGAAATTTCTGAACCAGGAAGAGAAGCTCCTCTATTTTGAGCTTTCAACATCCCTCCAGCACCCTCTATTGACAAAGCCTAATATTGTGTCAGCTGCCCTGAGGAAATGTCAGAGTCCAGCTTCAACATCACAAAGTAAGAGTCAAGACATGCAAATTTGGAGCTGAGAGGAAATAAATTGAAGATACACACAAAATTTATGTTTGCCTTACATTTAAAATAAAGCATCTATTTAGTTGTTCTGATTATCCCCACTTTAGAAAGCAAAAAGTAACTGTATTAGCCAAGGTTCTTTAGAGAGATAGAACTAATAGGAGATATATATATGTGTGTGTGTGTGTGTGTATGTATATATATAATACAGATAAAACAAATGTATTATATATAATACATGTATATATACACATATATATCCTATATAATAAACTCCCATCCATACATATATATTGATCCATATACATATATACATATATGTGATCCATATATATATGGATGTATATATACATATATACATCCATATATATATGGATGGGAGTTTATTAAGTATTAACTTATGTATAACGAGCTCCCACGATAGGACGTCTGCAAGCTGAGGAGCAAGGAGAGCCAGTCCAAGTCTCAACACTGAAGAATTCAAAGTCTGATGTACCAGGGTAGGAAGTATCCAGCAGGGGAGAAAGATGTGGACTGGGAGACTAGGCAAGTCTCTTAGTTTTCACATTTTTCTGCCTGCTTTATATTTGCTGGCAGCTGATTAGATGGTGCCCACCCAATTAAGGGTGGGTCTGCCTTTCCCAGCCTACTGAGTCAAATGTAGAGTTTCTTTGGCAACACCCTCACAGACACACCCCAGATTAATACTTTGCATTCTTCAATCAAGTTGACACTCAGTATTAACCATCACAATAACTGACTAGATTTTTTAACACAAAGGCAAACTTATTAAATCTATATTATATAGAAACAGAGTACAGTGATTTTTTAAAATTAGAGGTTAGAAGTGGGACTCAATATTTGATAATTCAAACACTCCTTTTTTTCTATTGTTTACTGTTTATATTTGTTACTATACTACATCTTCAATTTCTTCTGCTGTGGTGGTATATAAATGAGAAAAACAAGTGTGAAATGTATATATTCAGCTCAGAGGAGAATTTCATTTTAAACGTTGCTAAAATTCACTCATCCAATTAAATAAGAAGTAGTCATCCTTGGTGCACCTAACAGTCATACTCTATTTTTAAATAAAATGATAATTTAAAATCCTTTTCTCTTTTTATTCTTAGAGTCATGGAGCTAAATGTGGTGTTGTATATCACATGGTGTATCTCCATTTTATATACATATATATACACACACATATATACACACACACACATATATACATATATATATGTATATATTAGAGATGGGGGTCTCTACATATATATACACACACATATATATACATATACATATATATACATATACATATATACATATATACACACATATATATATATGTATATATTAGAGATGGGGGTCTCACTATGTTGCCTAGGCTGGTCTTAAAAGTTTTGGCCTCAAATGTTTATCCTATTTTGGCCTCCCAAAGCACTAAGATTACGATATGAGCCATTGCACCCACCAGACACCTTCTTATTTTACAGATCAACAATTTGAGAGCTAAACTAACAGAGGTTACCAACTTGCTTGTGAAAAAATCCATGCATGCAAGTAGGTATGCAAGGATTCACGGATGCAAACTCTTTCTGTGAAGTAATATGGTAGCAATGCAAATGTTGTATTATTTAGCTATTGCTGTGCAATATTACCTAAATATTTAGTAAATTACAGCAATAAGAATTTAGTTGGCTCATAATTCTGCAGTTTGGCAATTTAGATGAGACTTAGGTTGGCAGTTCTTCTGGTTATGACTGGGCTCCATCATTCATCTGTGTCCTTCTTTGGTTGGGCAGGCAGCTTTACTGATCTCAACTGGGTGCCTGCCTTTGTGGGCCTCAGCTATGATTTTTAGGTTGGCTAAAAACCGTTATTCTATCTACTAGAGAAAAAGTCTAATTTCTCCTGTAAAATATTACCATTCCCCCTCTTTATCATCCCTTCTACCAGGACATATGGCTTGTCTTTGCTAGTTTCATGGGGGAA
This sequence comes from Cacajao melanocephalus, assembly GCA_963573385.1. Classification (NCBI taxonomy): domain Eukaryota; kingdom Metazoa; phylum Chordata; class Mammalia; order Primates; family Pitheciidae; genus Cacajao; species Cacajao melanocephalus. Next base: position 5,707 of record CAUYLG010032003.1, read on the forward strand.
AAGTTTCAAAAGATGGGAATGATATAGAGGAAGGAACATATTGGAGTTGAAAGGGGTGATAAATGCTGTTGGCACACCTCACATCTCCCTGGCCTACTCCAGATGTTATTGGCAGGCAGAACAGAGGAGAACCAAAGTTCAGTTTGCAAGTGAGGGTGGCCTCAAATGGAAAAAGTTTAGTTTTTTTTTTTTTTCAAGAGAATATCTATGGAAAAAGGCTCGGTCCAATGGAAAGGATTTATGTCAGTGGTCACAAAGATGACACAAGGAAATACAGGAGGTGGAGGCCAAAAAAGTCTTAAGGAAGTATGTGTGTGTGGGCAGGGAAGAGAGATCAGGATAAGGCAATAAGAGGCTGTTAGATTATAGGAGTGATGGAGAAGATGTTCAAGAATGACAGTCTGAGTTTGCGGGCATGGAAAGAAGTATACTCCAAGTAAAAAAAAAGATCTAGAATTTAGGCATAATTAATGGAACAGAAAGTTTACCATCATAACCTTCATTCATGTGAATACGTAAATACTGATTGTTTCCCTAACTCATCAACTATAACATTTTAGTTTGTTCTCCTCTAAGCCCTTTGATGCTTAGTTGTAGTACCGTTGAAAATGCATACTTTTCTGCATAGAAGCTTGCGGGCATAGATTTTATTTCACTTTCACCTGGCTTAAGCATCCATTTCAGTGCCATTCAAGAGGGTGAACATTTCTTCCTGCCAATTTATGAACTAGAATGAATGGTTTGTAAGAAACATATAAAAGCTTTTTTTTTTCTTTTTTTTCAAAAAAACCACTAATAACTGTATTTCAATTTCTGTATATTTTCTTCTGGGATACCATTTTTTTTTCATACCAGTTTAGGAAAAGAACATAATTATAAAATGAAAACCAAGCTTATTTGATACTGTTGTTGGAGAGCAAATAAAACCTAAGTATTGGGAAATGAAAAACTTGGAATTTGATTAAGAAGTGCAGAGTTTTAAGTGACACTCCAGTGCCTTGGGCTGGAGTTTCAAAAAGTTGGCAAGGGAATTGAATCCCCCAGTGCTCAGGCTTATGACGGCAAGAATAAAGCTATTTTTATTCTCTAGGCAACAGCTTTCCTCTGCCAGATTTCCCAAGACTCATACAATGAGAGCATCCATCCCAAAACGATTAATGCAAATTTAGTAATTGTGCTCATGGATCATTTCTCTGTCACCCATTTTATCCATAAAACGTGGCTTTCTCTCCATGCACACATTGCTCATGTTTTGTGCCATTCACCTGTTGCTGGGGGCATGGAACAAATTACCTCTTTGTGTGAGGCTGTGGGTAGAAGAAATTATCACATTTGTGGCTGGCACCCCCTACTAAACCAAGCATGTAATTATTTGAATCAGAATTATTGTACGCACAAAGTCAGATTTATCTCGGATATCAGAAGACGAGCATATAAGGTCTGATCCACAGCTGGACAGTTTCCCAAAGGGAGGATGGGTGGGAGGAAATAGGCTTCTGTTAAAGAAGATAAATTTTTGGCAGAAAAGACAAATTTCAGTAGAAGCCAATGAGACCTCAGGGGTTCTGGCTTTTGTAAAATTTTAAGTGAAAGGTTTTGAGTTGACAGCCTTGGGGAAGTTAATCACAAAAAGAAGTATTGTGTTGCCAGCCTCACAGTGTGGACTCCCCCAAAGCACTTCGCACAAGAACCTCAGACTTAATCAACAAAGAAGGCTCAGAGGAGTAAGCTAGAAGGCCCCTCAGGCTTGTGATATCCCTTTCAGTTTCCAGGAAACACTGATGCCTGCTTAATAGGGCCTTTCTGTAAACGAGTAGCTCTTTTTCAGAGGGCACCAATCACCCCTAAATTGTATTCGGTCAGAGCTTTAAATTGATGGTGTAATATAGAGTAGCCACAGTAAGGTTTGAACCACCACCACAGAAGCCATTAGCTGGTTAAATATCCTACTGTTTTCTAGCACTCCCATTTACTGAAAGGCCATATGCTTATTCAGTTCCTTATCTGAAAGGCTATATGCATACTCTACACTCTACTGGTAGAGCAAAGTGTCTGGAATTTTGCTTCTGCACCATAGACTGTCAAGCAGATTTCCTGAAACAAATATGCTCTTTTAAGCACCAGTTAATGATACTGGATCAGAAACAAATGTATTTTTTTTCATATACAGAATACAAAGAAACCTATACATGGAGTGTGTGGCTGCTTATACGTGCCATCAAAAGATATTAGTCACAGAGTCAGGTGACCTGATGTGTCCCCTTCTCAAATGCCTTGCATCTGAGCTTTTTGAAAATCAGTTGTATGGACATAAGGAAGCTTAACTATCTGTCTCTTCTTATTTTAGGATATACTGGGAAAAGAAAAACAAGAACAGCAATAGCACACAACATACAAATGTAGAAGGTTCCAGTTGACAGCATTGTAGGAAAAATTTGTGAAGGGCATAGAAATGGACAAAACCCCAAAAGTATTGAATGTTTAATGTAACACATCTTTCCTGGTGATCTGGTTCTGTTTGGCCTCATACCTTTCACCTTCTTTGAGCTATTTAGCAATACAAATAATTCTTGTCTATACAAATTATTAAATTTTGTCCAGTAGACTGCAACTGATTATTGCCATGTGGATATTCATCAGATTTACATTCGTTTGAAAATTTATTTCAGTTTTCTTGATAGTCTGCATACATGTAAACAGAATTCTCTTATGAACCAATTGTAACATTTTACTGGTACTCTCACTAATGAATTAAATATAATATTTGCCACATTTTATATTTTTATGCAAATTATCATACCAACTTTTAAAAAATAAATCTTTTATTAGCATCAATACAGAAGTATTTTTGGTTGTGTTTTTGTAGTTCAGAATAATATCTGTGCTGAATCTCTTCCAAACTCATTTTCAGTTGAGGGCATGACTTTTGAAATTATAATTAAAACCACTGATTATCAAAGATAAAGGATTAGATTGTTTTTCCCTTTAGTCTTTCACAATATAAAGAGTAGCTCAGGTAGAAAACTTCATGATTGCTTCTAAATAAGTCTTCTATTTGTATCCTTTGATGCAACGTCACTGTAATGAATGTTATCACAGTTAGAACAAAAAAACCATAAATTTTGGAGGTTATTGAATTAGCTCTTTAAAATACATCTGCTTCATTATAGCTTACATATTCTCCAATAGGTATTTTTGACTAAGAGTAAAGATCTGAGTTCAGCTAATACATCATGGAACGTATTTTTGAAGTTAATATCATACCAAACTATTCACTTGAATGAGATTTATGCTAAGGGCTTCAATTTATAAATCATGAGTGTTTAGGAATCTGGGTTCTCCAGAAGTCTTTCCTCCTTCCTTCTTAGTAGTTCCTCCCTCCATCAATCAAATATAGTACATCTTAATAAACTGGAATAAATCCGCCCCGGACAAGATGATAAGCCTTTCATTTTTTTCAAATTTAATATTAATAAGTTATTTTTCAGCAATAAGAGGAATGGGGGTCAATGTTTCTCTGGTATGAAAAAGTAATGGGATGACTTGAGTTTACGTTTAATATCTAATAGGGAACTATTCAAAACCTCATTTGCTGAGTTGTTTGGTAAAACTTAGGTTTGAAGTAATACTTTTTTACAACTCATTGGCTATATAGGGAAATGTAGCAGAATATAACAGATTATTTGTTGTTGGTTGTTCCTTCAGGCTTTGTGTTGGTGATGGGAAAGTAAGAAGAGAACAAAAGAAAGATCACTAGTTAGAATTGCGTCTTCACAAAAATTGTGTTAGAATTGTGTCTTCACAAAAAATTTGCAGCTAGAACTAGCATATTTGTCTACATTATGGTCTCGTTTTCAGTAATAAACTTTTCTTGCCTAAAGATTGGGAGATATTTCTGGGACTATTTACAAATTAAACTATAGCACTCAAGACATCCTAAGTTATGACCTAAAGTTAATTTACACCTTCTCTCTCTTGAAACTTTTAGACACACTATACTTCAATGAAACTAGACTTTCTGTTCCTACAATGTGTGCAATGCTTTGCTTTACAAAAACCTTGGCATGCCCCCCATGTTTATGTAGGCATGTTATTTAAAAATTATTATGATTATTATTTTGAGATGGAGTTTCTCTCTTGCTGCCCAGACAGGAGTGCAATGGCACGATCTTGGCTCACTGCAACCTGGGCATCCCAGGTTCAAGGAATTCTCCTGCCTCAGCCTCCCGAGTAGCTTGGAATACAAGCATGTGCCACCAAGCCCAACTAATTTTGCATTTTTAGTAGAGATGGGGTTTCTCCATGTTGGTCAGGCTGGTCTTGAACTCCTAACCTCAGGTGATCCGCCAGTCTCGGCCTCCCAAAGTGCTGGGATTACAGGCATGAGCCACTGTGCCGGTCTAGACATGTTATTTGTTCTCTAACACGGTGCTTCTAAAAGGCTTCCTGTGGTAGAAGACTGTGTTTTTGAAAGTTTCTATTTAGCTCTGATCCAACATTGCAAAACAAACACAAACCAACAGCAACAACATCACAAATATAAACTGACACAAGCCCCAGTTTGTTATTGTTTTGAAAATACATTTTTAAATTGTTATCAATGTTTATAAACCCTTTGAGTCTCTATATTTAGGTCTTCACAAGCCTGAGACAAGTTTTTCAGCTGACGTAAGGCAGTGGACTTACACTGCATAAGGAGCAGAGCAAAATTTTCCTCATAAATGCTATTTCTTCCAATTATTTTTCTTCTACATATCTCTAAATAAAAGTGTTGTAACCTTATTTGAAAGCAATAGTTTCATGTTGTTACTTTTCTTACAACAATTGACTTAACCCCTAATGTCTTAGAGTTCTTGAATAATAATTTCCCCTTAAGAGAAACTCCAGCTCAAATCCAGGACTAAATCGTCAAGTAATTATTTGCTGAATAAAAGTTACTTAAATCTTTTGGTTTTTGAACTAGATTTTAAAAATTGATGCTGAATACCTACTTCTACCTCCACCTCTTGGGTTCAAGTGATTCTCCTGCCTCAGCCTCCCAAGTAGCTGGGATTAGAGGCATGCACCACCATGCGTGTCTAATTTTGTGTTTTTAGTAGAGATGGGGTAAATAAACACATTTTAAATGTAGCATTAGCCATAGCGTAGGGGAGAAATTTCTCTCCCTTTGTCACGTTCATGACAGAGGCCTCTATAACAAAATACAGATTAACAAAATAATTTTAAAAAAAATTAAGCATACACACCATACGCATTTATTTAATCATAAGTTTTATGTGACATGAGAGCCTTCCAAAATAAAGACTCAAGGAAACAGAAAAATAATTGTATATTTATGCTTTGATGAAGATTAGGAAGTCATGAAGAAACATGATTTCACTAAAGGTAGTGTGATCTAATGGCAATAAACTGGGGTAACTCAGGCCTTTTTATTTAGCGTCTTCTTGGCATCTTTGTGTATTTTCATTTGGATATAGGCATGCTATTTCTGGAATGAATATTTTCTTCAAACAATAGTCAGAGAATTCCATATGACATTCTGCACGGCAGCAGTGTGGGAGAAAATGAGAGTAGGTTCCTTGCTTCTACTGATTCCTCAAATGCCAAGATGCCATAGTTTGAGGTAGCATGTCCTTAACCCTGTTATTAGCAATGGTGTATCTGTTTATAGATTACTGAGTTTTAGAAACAGCCAATTGCCTGTTGCTAAATACTAATGTCACTGTACAGAATAAGTTTTGAAATAAAAAGCATTTTCTCTTTTAGAAGAATTGGATAGAAATAAATCATATCACACTAATCATTTTGATAGTGACATTAGCCATGAGTCCTCATGCAGTGCCCGATGGTGAAAGTGATCGATAAGCCATTCAAGTTTCCTGCAAATTAAAAATTTTATAGATTTCTGGACCATAATTATTAGAAATATTTTTCAAATTATAAATGTGAATTGTTGAATACAGCCAGTTTTGTTTGCAATATGCTTGGTGAAAGTTGTTAGAGTATTTTGGGGAAGGTGCTAAAGGTTACTATACTGACAGCTATCAGTAAGATATGTTAGCCTCAGGATGACATTTTTCTTTCAAGAATAAAGTAAACCTAATCAGATACCAAAGTCCATTATCTGATGAGAAGTAAACAAGTGACAGTATCATAGCTGTCAAAATGAAATATAGTCCTGTGAGAGGGTTGTCTAGGAAAATGAAGAAAAGTGAATATAAAAAAATCTCTGAAACAAGATGAAAAGAACTAGCTTTTCCTTTGGACAACGGGTCATTTTTTTTTACACTAGTATGTTAGGAAATATTTGGGATTTATAGATTAAATGTTAGAAATATAAGCTGGTAAATTACTATATCTTTCTAAAATGGAAGTTTTACATGTCGTTAAAATATCAGCAGTGAGTGAATAAGTAATGGGATTTATACATTGATTATCTTACTTTAAAATATACTTATTTTCTTGATCTTGAATTTTAAAAATACAAATTATATTTAAAATAGAATATATGCTGTCAATGGGTGTAGGCCAAGCTGCCATAAAAAGATCTCAAAATGCAAGAGTTAACATGAAACAGGTATTTCTTTCAGGTAACAATTTTAAGGTTAGAAGGAGATTAAAAGTAGATAGCTCAGGCCAGGCACGGTGCCCATGCCTGTAATCCGCAGCTACTGGGGAGGCTGAGGCAGGAGAATCGCTTGTACCTGGTAGGTGGAGGTTGCAGAGGTGAGATGGCACCACTGCAGTCCAGCCTGGGCAACAGAGCCAGACTCAGTCTGGGGGAAAAAAAAAAAAAAGTAGATAGCTCAGCTCTAGAGCGCACTGTGACCTAGGTGCTATTCTTATTTACGTGGCCAAAGCTGGCTAACGTCAGTCCTACAGCCTGTTGGAAGGAAAAATAAAGATAAGGAGATATGAGGCAAGCAATTTTGTTATAAGAAAATGCCTAGGAAATTGCATAATTTGCTTTTGGCTTACTTTGCATTGTAAGAATTTAGTTGCATAGTCCTACTTAATTGCAAGAGGGGCTGAGAAATGTAGTTTCTGTTTGGTCTGCTGTGAGTCTTGTTAGAACTTGTATATTTTTCATGAGTATAAAAATATCTGAAATCAAACAAAAATTAACAGATGGACTAAAGAAATGGAAAAGAGAAGAAGAAATTATTTATTTCCTTTTAAACTCTTCTTTTTAATTTTAATCTTACATATATATGAAGCTGATCATTATCCCCCAGTGCCTACTTTCCCCTTCTTTCTGTCAATTTGCCCAGTTCTAGAAAGGCTCATTCAAATGTTTTTATTTCAGTAATTATAGCATATGGTTTTACAGAAAGTTAATAAATTATTGTTTTAACAGAATAATAAACATAATATTAATTCATTATTTCTGCCTGTCATTTTTTCCCCTTCCAATGTAATAGTCAGTCTTGAACCACAGCATACACAATTTTGAAGGGACTGAGGATGTCTTTAGATAACAGCAGTACTCATGTTGACTCTAAGGAAAATGCCAATTTTGTTCCGGGTCTCTCCATCTAGCTCAGCAGTACATAATATTCTATTTCCATCATGCAAAAAACTGTGCAATTAGATGGGTTAGAGATGGGAAATTGAGTATTTTTCACCTTCACTAAAACTCTTAGATGACACACCTTTTAGATATAACTTTGGTTACTGATCTGTAGGTGGACAAATCAGGCTGACTAGCATAATTGTTAGCATAATTTTGAGATTCATTCATGTTGTATGTATTATTATATCCTTTACTACTGCTAAGTAGCTTTTCATTGTCTGGATATACCAAAATTTTATCTACACAATAAGTAATAAAGAAGAAACAAAACTTTACCTAAAATCCTTTTATCAAGGAATAATGATGACTACCATTTTGAAGTATATCCTTTGAGATAATTTTCTATGTCTACATATCTACTTATGAATATTTATTACTCTCCCTCCAAACACAATCATATCATACATGGAGTTTATAATCTACTTTTTAATTTAACAAAATATAATGAAAACTTTTCCATTTTAATGAGTGTAGACCTTTCTCATATTTTAAATGTTTAACACATGCTTAATAATCATTAGCAATTCATTGCCATTATAAAAATGTTATGATAAAAATCCTGGTAATATTGCAAGGTCTCAATGTTATTGTCTTACTGTTAATTTTTGATTCATGCTTATAGTAGTATATGTTAGGCTTTATTAAATACAAAAAAAAATAGAGTAAGTCTTATTGCTGGACAACTGGGGAATCCCAGGCTAATGAAAATATTGAAGTGTCTATCTCTATCTTATGTCTATTTTTACCAGTACAGGTTAAAGAGGAAAACAACAGGTGCTAACCCATGTGTGCATGCATATGAGCCCATACACATATTCACTCACCTGAAAAACCTCTATGAATAATTGAAAATTCAATTCCTTTACTTTTTCAATTTTTAGGAAAAAAAACATTGTAGGCTATTTAAATCTACTCCCAGTTAACCATAGCTAATGAAACATGACATGAGTGAAGCCTGGGACATGTCCCTTGGGCAAGAAGCTATAGATATATGGAACCCGAAGAAACTAAGTCACTTCTCAGCCAGGGACAATTATACTAACAGCTAGGAAATATAGCATTAGAGTTCCTTGACAGTTGGAATCGAGTAAAGAATCATCAAAAATGCTGTACACTAGGTTCATGCCTAAGGCAGATGACCTGGTTCACAAGCTTGCCCAAGCTATCTATATTAATGCTTCAGATCAGTGTGAGTGGAACTAACAGCAGTTCTCCTTAACTAGTCATGTTAAAATTGTTGACAGATTTTATGCCTGCTTTTCAGCTGTATAACTATTCATCAGTGGGATGAAGACAGAAGTTCACATCAATTGATTAGAATATGGGCATCTTCCTTCTTTTGGAATTGTAAGGATATGTGAGCTTTCTTTTCTTTTTTAGATTTGCTGGTTTTCCAGTAAGTAAAACTTAACAACAAGAGCTAATCTTTTTTTATTTAAAAAGAAAAATAAAACTGCATGATGTATCTGTCAGTTTTAAAGATTGTGCTATGAGAGTTGTAAGCTACATATCTAGGTCACATACTTCTGTTAGGAAAACACAAGTTTCAGTCAAAATTTGGAGAGTCAAGTACTATTAAAATGTACTCAAAAATATAAGTCCTTAACCAATAGTTAGGCCTTGAGGTTTAAAACTGTGACTCTCAATTAAGTTTATGTTTGACATTGATTAGGTAGCTTCTCATCTCTTGTAGAAAAGTATTTCAATCATTTTTGTTCCTGAGAGTAATTGGATTTTTGAATAATCTATAAATTGCCTTACAAGCTGTTTTTCAAAACCCTTAAAACACATGTCTGGTCATGATTTTGCTATATTAGGATTTGGCTTTACTTCCTCATTTCTGAGAGAAATAATAAATCTTAACCTGTTGAAAGTGAAAATGATAGTCTCATCGGTTATATCAACTCATATATAGAGAGAAATTTGAAATAGCTTGCATGATATGTTCTAGTAGTATCTATACCATATTTCTCTTTGGACAGGACTTGGATTGGCTTTTATAAAAAACAAAAAACCTGCTTACGTCTTATCACTTGATTCTCAACTTCTCTCTCACTTCTGGAGATAACTTTATGTTTAAATTATGACCCCCTTCTCCTGAGAACCAGAAGTCACTACATCTATTACCCAATTGCTGCTACAATTTTTCTAGTCAGGTAATGTAAACTCAAATATTTTAAGATCTGATTGCTGCCCCCAAATATATAGGGTGTAGTCTTGCTATTTTCTTTTTATCCACTAGGTGACATAATAGATGCAGCTTTTCAATATCTGTTAAGGTGTAGGTGTCTGTTTAACATATTTTATAATGTGAGATACTCTGAGTTGTGTTTGCTAATGAAACTTCAGGTGCAAATATGCTGATGAAGCAATGGCTCATGGGATTTATTCCTAACTGCCCCCTTCAGTGTTCACGCTTTGCATCTTGGAACTTGTATAGAAATTTGACCAAGAAAATACCAGTTTTCATTTAGCTGTACAATTTGACAGTGATTCAAATGAGAAAAAAATACAAGAAAAATACAGTGGATATTGACTGGAAAAATGTGTTTTTGCATGTGACTCATCTGCTTTGCCAAATTTGATTGAGAAATAAATGCAAAAATATAAAAAGACCAGTTACTGTTACCATAGATTTTTATCAGGGTTTTCTTGGGGATGAGACTTAAATGGCTCTTAGTGTCTCACTACTCATAAAGCTCATTCTTTAAAATCAGTGTAATGTGATTGCAGAAACACTTATTACTCGTTACTATCTCCTCCTAGTTTTAATTATAGCTCAATAAGGTTATGACTCAAAGCAATATAAATTTGAGGAGAAGTATGGCAGGTATTAGGGGGGTTCCTTGGCTTACCTCTGGGAGTCAAAAGTGAAAGAGGGCTATTCCTAGTTTTATTGCCAGGGCTATTATTATTATAGATGAAAGTTGGTTAATGGGGGGAAGTAATTGTTCATTGTCCAGAGAGCAGGTTGTTAGAAAGAATAGCTATTATAAGAATTATGGATGCGGTTGCTTGTGTTAGGAAGTATTTAGTGGCTGCTTCTGTGGAGCAGAGGCTTATGTTTTTGATTAGGATTGGTACGATGCTAATATATATATTTCTAAACCTGCTCAGATGAGAAATCAGTGTGAGCCTAATGTTGTAATGAAAGTTCCTGTAAAGATAGTAAGGGAGACAGTGAGTTGGGCTAGTGGATTAATTAGTACGGGAAGGATTAAACCAACATTTTCGGGGTATGGGCCCGATAGCTAGTTGAGCTGACCTTACTTTAGGGCATGGTGTAATAGGTAGCATGGAGAGTTTTGAATTCTCAGGTATGAGTTCAATTCCTATAGCTCTAGAAAGAATTGAATTTTGAATTGCATTTTGAAATAACTGAAAAATGCTCATGTATCTTATTCTTGTTAATTACACAGAAGAATTTCTTGAGTGACAAAGAGTCACAGAGCAGAATCCCAACAGATTTTCTATAATTTCTGCCAGTCTTTATTTTCACTTTTCTTTTAGAATATGTCCAAGTTTAATATTTTATGACTTTTACATGCTAACCAAGTTGTTTCTGAGTTTGACTCTGAATTATCCCAATATAGAGCAATATAAACCTATTTGTGGGGGACAATCTGATGGCACAGTTACTTATTATCAGAAAGGGGTGCTCTATGGCAAAATCTCCACAAATCCACCGTCCATTTAGCATTTCACCCTCCTCCTACCTTGGGAATACTGCCTTTTATTTCCACCTGTATTGTGAACCTTGCATATAATCTATAACATATAACTTCAATTACAAGGGTAGTAATATATTTTGGTCAGGCTTGACACTATGGTTTCTGGTGATTACTAACTCTGGTTATTATGAATTAAAAGTAATTGCACATAAAGCAGAATCCTAAAATACAATAACAGCTAACATATATTAAAAACTTAATTATGTGTTAGGTTCATTGTAAATGTCTGAGAATATTCTCATTAGAAACTTCCTGAGGCATAGTTCAATGTGACTACCATACTTTTCTCATCAATTCTTATACTTTTAAATACATTTGTTTCCAAATATGAATCTCCATCTTGGCACTTTCCCCTGAGCTCCAGATTTCTACGTTTATCTTCATACTTTGATAGCCTAGATGTCTAATAGGCATCTTACGACTTATGTGTCCGTAGAACTCTTGATCTACCCTCCAAAAGTAGTTCCTTCCCTGACTCTCCATCTCAGTTAGTAACAACTTCATTATTCCCCTGGCTCATGTCAAAAATCTTGTTTGTTCTCTTTCTTTCACACATGAACTCTAATCACCAATAAATCTTATAGACTGTATCTTCAAAATCCAATTATTCTTCATCACTTTCTCTGCTATAACAATACCGTCCATGCTCCTCTCTCCTCCCCCTACTTGCCATTCTATGTTAATTGGTCTTCTTATCCTCTTCTCCGTTAATACATCAGGTCACGTGAACTCTCCTCAAAATGCCAAGGTATTAGTCTGTTTTCACACTGCTATGAACTATGAAGGTACTACCTGAGATGGGTAATTTATAAACAAAAGAGGTTTAATTGGCTCACAGTTCTGGATGCCTGGGGAGGCCTCAGGAAACTTACAATCATGGTGGAATGGGGAAGAGAAGAAAGTACCTTCTTTCATGGTGGCAGGAGAGAGAGAGGGTGCATGCAGGGAAACTGCCACTTTTAAGCCATCAGATCTCAAGGGAACTCATTCAATATCACAAGAACAACATGGGGGAAATCACCCACAAGATCAAATCACCTGCCACCAGGTCTCTTCCTGGACATGTGGGAATTACAATTTGAGATGAGATTTGGGTGGGGATGCAGAGCTGAACCATATCAGCTCAAATACTTCCCACTTCACGAAGATTAAAATTCAAAGTCCTTAGAATGGTCTACAGAGTTTTATAAGATACTGGACGATTCTGTAAGGCCTATAAGGCACTCCACCATTATTTTACTCCCTCCAACACAGGTCTTTATCTGTCTCATCTCTTCTCTTGCTGTGGTTCTTCCTGAGTACTAATTCTAGGCATGCTTGCTTTCCTACTATTTTTGGAACAAGCAGGTATCAATAATGTTTCGCTCCATGGTGATTCTCAGCCCTGGCTATCTCATCTAATTCAGAACTTTGCTCACCTGATTCAGAGAGAGTAATTTCTTGACTATCTAAATTTAAATAAAAACTTGACACCCCCATCTCCATTGTTCTGGCATTCCCTATGCACTCTCCTTGGTTATTTTCTCACTACAATACTTATTAGCATCTAACATACTTCATGTTTTACTTTCTTATGTAGTTTATTGTCTGTCCTCTGCCATTAGAATGTAAGTGCATGAGGACTGAGGTCTTTCTGTTTATTCACAACTACTGGAACAGTGCCCAGTATTTTATAGACCTTTAGTAAATATTTGATGAGTGGGATAATGTAGAAACTTTACACTGAGTAGTCCAGACTAGGGAGGCTAAAATTATCTTGTTTATTATAATTTTTTTCCTTCCATCCCACAATATTATTGCTGAATAAGAGCAGGGATCTTCTTTTATGTTCTCTGCTACTTACCCAGGAAGTGAGGAATACCTGGTACATGGCAGCTGCATGAATGACATAGTCCACTTTGTTAGTTGTGAGACTCAAAGACTGCAAGAGTCATTTTCATATTTTTGAAATAATTTTTATTAACTAATGCCAATTTTAAAAGAAATCATTTAATTGCCTGTGATTCAATTAGACATTGGAGCATGTTAAATAGGAGTTTACCTCTCCTACCCTGTTGCTAACTGGTAAGATTGAGAACTAAAAAGACCTCAAGCTTTCTAAATCTTGCCTGCCTTTTATTCTATAAAGAAGAGATGCATGCTGATCAGACAATTATCAGTATCCAAGAGCTGTTCTTTTATGGAAAATACTTTTTCTTTATACTGAATACCATGGGTAGTAATGAGAAATTTATGCATGCATGTGGTGGCAGATATGAGGGTGGTCAAGTGGATGGGGAAGAAAGAAATGGGGGCTACTTAAAAATATGAACTTTGTCACTGGGAGTCAGAGTCAGGTTATCTAATTCACTTTTACACTCTTGTTGGTAGTATCATAAAATGAACTGGATTTTCTTTCTTATTGTCTCTAAGGTATTTACCTAGAGGTCAGAGAAAAAACACTAATGTCATTTGGTAGTATGTGTATATTTGCACATTGTACTGTACAAATGTCTCTTATTGATGCTTTATATTTTTTATATTTTTAATTCATTATAATTCAGTTCCCTCATTCATTTCCTATAGTCCATTGAAATATATTTATTTAATGATAACACATATCTAAATGATAAAGAGCAAAACTGGGTATAAATTTCATTTTTACATAAAATTGATGTAGGTCAACAGTTAAAAATGAAGAACTAAAGCTTTAATCTTTAGGGGAATTTAAGGTGGTCAAATATTTTAATATATTACTATAAACAATGACTTACAACTAAAAACCATTAATTTGGAATTGTGCCTTAATTAACACAGGATGTTTCCTGAAACTTTTTAACCTATTTTGCTTTCAGTTAAATAGATGAATCTGTTGTATTAAAACCTCTCTAACATTCTCACATTAGAACATTAATCAGAAAAAAATTGGTTTATTAAAACAATGACAAGGAAATAGAAACCCTATGAATAGAAGGAATTATGTCTCATTTTTCACATCTAAAAGACTCCACCAACCATCGCCTAAGATAGATTTGTAAGGAAAGGAGTATCTGTATTGTGATTGTTACTACTATACATAATTTATATGAGAATTTATTTAAGATAAAATTTAAGATAAAATGCTTATAATTTATATAAGAATTACTACACATAATTTATATAAGAATTTTTATGCATATATACCTACACACATGTGTACATCTATCTGTCTATATTTTGTGGACTAATACATTTACACCTTTAAGGATCCAGTAACACTTTTCCCAGAAGCAAATAGATAAAAAAAAATTGGAAATCAATTTTGAAATCTTCTAAGTTCATACAAAACTCAAATTAGCAGAGAAAAAAGCGAATGCAGATTTGATAAATTTTTTTTTAAATAATAGAAGACCCTATACTCCAACTAGCTAAATTTAAGTGAATTGTTGAAATAAAGTGTACCAGGACATTTAAGGTGTATCTCATTCTTTGTGGGAAAGTATAATTAAATTTAAAAAAATAAAAATTTAAAAGTTCAAGTAAAAAATTGATATGTAGAAATAACATTTTTTTAATGGCCTAAACTTTGATGAAAGTGGTCACATTTTTAATACTTTATATTGCAATTATTTCAAATGTTTTTTGATTACACTTTTCTGGTTACCTTCAGTAGTTACAGTTTGCTCACTGCACTTCAAGTAAAATGTAATTTTTATCAGTGCAATAAAGCATTTTCAAAGCAATTAATTTGCATTAATACAATTGTATTTTTGATGCTGCTAGTGAAATCTTTTTTGGCAGAATGTCATCTAATTCACTCCAATATTCATAATTTTCTTGGGACATGAGTTATAGATATGAATTTACCTAAAATCAATGTATGGTGCCTTGTGATAGCTGGGTAGTATCTCCACTGAAAAACATGTTTACTAAGTAAGCTGTTATTTGAAATAACATTTCCTCGTTATCTCAGGATAACACTGTAAATTATATGTATTATTCAGAATACTAAACAAATATTTTCAGGAGCTCATCAAGCACCTGACTTACAGCTCTGAAATTGTCGCAGTGTTACTCTGAGAACAAACCTTGTGTGTGTATATATTATGAAATTAGACTACACCAAGCCCACAGGCAGATACAATCATTCTTTCAACTGTACAATAAATCCTGCTGCTCCGAAAAGGTTGAAAGCCTATTTGCATTTGTCGGAGGTAATGAAATGCATCTTAATAGACTCAAATATGCAGCTTTAATAAGTATCAGCCAAATATAACCATTTGCTGGGCATGATCAGGTGGGCTCCTAACATTAAGCTTTGTTTCTTTAGTTGGCTCTTGTTCAGTTTTCCTGTTTGCACAGCAGCAAATATGAAGCATTAGACTTGTAGATGGATTGAGCTTCAAAATTATTACCACGTAGAAATAAACAGAAATCGCTTGTTTAGTCTGCAAGTAAATGCTTAAGAAAAAAGCTGATATTATGCTAAGGTTTTTGGATCTACTGTTAGCTTGATAAGTAAAAATGCCCTTTTTGCCAAGTCTCTGTAATCTTAAGAACAACAACAACAAAATTAATGGAATATGTGTTCCAAGAAGGTTTGCACAATTATCTATAACTATGCAAAGTTCTTGATGTAACAACTCTATGGACAGACATCTGGCTTGGAAAGTTTTTCTTTAACAGAAGTTGACATTGTTAAATTTGTATTTTCTTTTTTCTTGGATTCTCTAAAGAGCTTTAAAATTTCAGATAGATCCACAATATAGAAAACACTTTTTTATACCACAGTGGACTAAGGGTAATTTAAGAATGAATATCCTAGCATCACTCATACTATAACAATTGGACATCTATATTCGAAAGAGAAGAGAGCACACATCCACTCCAAAAAGGTAACTAGCATAAGGTTTGAACTTGGAAGCTTTGCATGCCTATTTGCTCTAAGCAGTCCTTGAGCAGCCTAAACACAATGGCATAAATAAAAATAAACATCCTTCAGAATAACAAGAACATCATGTTCATCACACCTGGATTCATCCTCATCACAGCTGATCTGTACAGGAATGATTAGAAATCATATAGATACTGATGAGGAGTAAGAGGAAGTTATTTAAAATTCAACTGCACCTTGTGCTCAAAATATCTCCATCAGCTTATACTCACTCTTACAAACAATTTAGGAAACTGTGTTTTTAATACTGAAAAAGCTTAGTTTTATGAATATTTTAGATACATTTATCGAAATTGGAATTTTTGAAAATGCAAGCATAACATTTCCTTCTCCATTTCATAACAGGTGTAACTAAAAAGAAAACACACAAAAAACCTAACACATGTTACTTTGAAAGTATAGATTTTCTCTGCGAAGATAACTCTCATGTAGGTTCATAGTTGTTTTAGAACACTGTACTAAAAATTAGGACATGAATCTGTTTTTTAGTAATATAACTTATTATATCTACCATATTCAAAACCATAAAACCAAAAATCGGCAAAAAGAACCCAGTTTGCAAATAGCTGGAAACCCATCTTTTATTGACGATGGATCAACATCATTGTCTGTTTGATGGTACAGTGTGAAACCCAAATACCCAAGTAAAGGCTGGTTATCTGGTAAGCTGTCATCTCTTAGACACAAAGTTAGTTTATATTCAGGCACCAAAATCATAACATTGACTTTACCCATGTTCGAAGATGTCCATTAAACATCATTCTAAATGAGAATTACAACAGAATTTTATATATTGTTGGTCAATAAATAATAATGAAAGAGAATGAGCTATGAGTTAATTAGTCAAACAATACAGATTTGCAAATAATTTACGTGTATACATAATACTGATTTGACTCCTATTTAATCACCAGTTTTTTTCATGGTTACTAGATAGATTTACTGTTTGATATGCAGGTTCTTAAAAAGAAACTTTTTTTTTCTATTTTTATTCCAAGTACCTTTTAATATTCTTATGGCTAGCTATCTGCTGCTGGTAGAAATGTGTCTGATGGTTGTTGTGTGTGCTGTAAAATATTTTTTGAGTGGAATGTTGGCTTCTATCAGTCTTTTCCTTAAGCATCTATTTTTTTTCATAACAAAAGGCTTAACTGGGCTGATGATGTTGTTATTACATTGCTCTATTCACCATCCTGTTTCTGACTTTTCCATTAGCACAGATACACCTTCTGAAACGTTGCTGAGTAATAGGCATGCTCCAGTGTCTCACTCTGAATACTGTAATTTATCTTTTTGTCTGTTGACCTTTGTATTTTGAACACTGGAATAGTATCTGCTGACCTTGGTTTCTCTGATATACACTGACTTCTAAGTTGCTCTGTGACCTGTGTTTCTATCTGCCTAACACACAGTTTTCATGTGTCTCCTCTTGAGTTGTATGGTTATTGGGTCAATCATTTATTATTTTTCTAGTCTTGAAGGCCACTTTATGGGATCATTTAATAGCTCCACTGATCAGTGTGATTCAAGAAAAAAAATGCATCATGTTTTCCACAGGCTTTCTTTTCTCTCCTTTAAGCACTTTGAAGTAAAATAGCTTGGGATTTCTCAAACTGTTACAAAGATTCCTCATATTATATCAAGTCATCATAACCATATAATAATACAGATCATATTAGTAGATATTATTGGGTAAATTTTTCTGTGTAGTTAAACAATTTTGTAAAAGGCTACATTAAATCAAATTAATCAGGTCTTTTAAATGTATAACTTCTCATTGTCTTCAAAATTCATTAAGTTTTTTGTGACTATATATGAACTTTTCCAAAAAGAGTACAATGTGTTTTGTGGAACAGACTTTGAGAAGTGCTTGGGTAGTTTTTTACTCCCTGCTTTCAATCTCAGGATTAATACAGAGTAGACTTAAATACATATAAATGTTACATTCTATTTAGGAGCTTAGTTGTCATGTCTTTCTTAATCAGCTACCACACCTTACTTCATATCTTTTCCTCTCTTAGTGTTTCCTTTTATCAGTTATGTGTACCTGTTCTTTTAAAAATAGGCTATATGCATCTTTGAGAAGACCCTGAAATACACTTCCTTCTCTGTTCTGTCGCATTTCACAAGAGCAAAAATAAATGTTAAAGTTAAAAATGCAATAGTATTAAATATTACTTATATTTTAAATAATAATTAATATTGAGACAAAGTAATTATTGGGTTATACTTTTCTTTATATAAAAACCCTTTTTATTTCTTTCTTGCATTTTAAAAACAGTTTTCACATGGATTACCTAAATCCCTAGTGAGATTTTAGGGAAGGTAATTGAGTGGTAGCTGTTAAAATTTTTGTAAAGTTTTATTCTAGAAATGACCAAATAGAAGGTTTACTCTATTCCATAAAGATAATGAAACTAGACAAACTATATAAAGTAGGTTATTTAGACATTGGGAAACATTCCAAGACAGTACTGTGATTCTGAAGAGAAAGAGAACTCAGAAAGTTAGCTTCACATTCACTGCATTCTGCCTGGAGCCACTTTTCAAATCATGATTTAAAAAGTGGAGCCTAGGTAGAGGTCAGTAGTGTATTTGGATGGAGAAAAGCACAGATCAGTTTGAGGCTGCCGAGGCAGCTGCATTTATCAGCATATGTTACCATAAAGAATAGTCCAGGATCCCCTTCTCCCCGGCGGTTAGTGCTGAGAGTGCGGAGTGTGTGCTCCGGGCTCGGAACACACATTTATTATTAAAAAATCCAAAAAAAAATCTAAAAAAATCTTTTAAAAAACCCAAAAAAATTTACAAAAATTCCGCGTCTCCCCCGCCGGAGACTTTTATTTTTTTTCTTCCTCTTTTATAAAATAACCCGGTGAAGCAGCGGAGACCGACCCGCCCGCCC